>ARYC01018053.1:0-22707 GCA_000711775.1 Oxytricha trifallax
AGAGTACTGATTATTATCATAGTTACTTTTTTTCATTTTGTAAATTGATTTGCTTTATATATCTAAGGTTAACTTAATTTATTATTCAAATTTTTACCAAAAGAAGCAATAATTTCACTATCAATCTGTAAAATAATAACACTAATTGATCATAAATCAAATAAAAAAAGTCATATATAAATTTCCATATAATTTGGAAGTACAGCAAGTGTCCTTCGAACATTTCCTGAAGTTTCCATTTCATATCTAAATTTACTATTAAAACCAATAAAAAATCCTTTTAAAGTGAAATTTAACATAATTTTTTCTAATAAAATCTACATACATTCAAAACCCCAAAATTCTTTTAGTAGTTGATTGAGTTTTTGATTGATAAAATTATATAATTAATGTATTATTTATTAAGGTTTTAATAGGGCTTATGTAAGGGTTTAATGTTAAAATATTATTAAATTAAGTGAATAAATGCGAGGTTTGTGGTCTATATATGACAATGAGAAAAAAAATCTATTGTTTAAGTTGTGCTATGGATTTGATAAAAATAGTAAATAACTCAAACCTGTTCTGAATAAGACGTCTATAGCAATGCTGATCCATATATATACTGCTAGAGTTAGGTCACACTATCTAATGGCATTGAACTTTATGAGATAGAATATAAAATCTAAGACTAAGAGACCCTTAAAATAGAAGTAGAACCAAATTGATTATCTTATTAATGATAAGACTCTTAAATACATAAACCCTTACCCGCAAACTTGCAGTCCCGAATTCATACTTCCTAAAAACTCCCAAATATACCGATTCTGGTCATTTATACCTCACTAAACACGAATATCGAATGAGAATAAAAAAATATTTAAAACGCGCAAAGTTTTGAACAAAATAAGCTTTTTTTAGATATTTGCTTATACAACCCTTAACTCTTCATTTTTAGGTTTTTGAGGTACTCAAAAGAGGGTCAAGGAAATTCATGAGGTGACCTGGAATGAAGCAAATCCACTAAATTTGAGCTACTGAGCAAGAGTGTTACAGTGGATTACCAGATATTGTAATTTTCAAAAGTTATAAGGGGGTCAATTTGTCCATTTTTGCCATTTTTTAAAATCTGTCCTTGGATGAACCCTTTCCCGTAAAATTGCAGTCCCGAATTCATACTTCCTAAAAACTATCAATTATGCCGATTCTGGTAATTTGTAAACTACTTGAACACGAATATCGAATGAGAATAAAAAAATATTTAAAACGCGCAAAGTTTTGAACAAAATAAGCTTTATTTAGATATTTGCTTAAATAACCCTTAACTTTTCATTTTTAGGTTTTTGAGGTACTCAAAAGAGGGTCAAGGAAATTCATGAGGTGACCTGGAATTAAGCAAATCCACTAAATTTGGGATCCTGAACAAGAGTGTGACAGTGGAACACCAGATATATAGTCATTTTCAAAAGTTATAGGGGGGTCAATTTGTCCATTTTTGTCATTTTCAAAATCTGTCCTGGGCCGAACCCTTCCCCGCCAACGTGCAGTCCCGAATTCATACTTCCTAAAAACTCCCGAAAATATCGATCCTGGTCATTTGTAACTACTTGAACACGAATATCGAATGAGAATAAAAAAATATTTAAAACGCGCAAAGTTTTGAACAAAATAAGCTATTTTTAGATATTTGCTTATATAACCCTTGACTCTTCATTTTTGGGTTTTTGAGGCCTTCATAACAAGGTCAAGGAAATTCATGAGGGGACTTGGAATTAAGCAAATCCACTAAATTTGGGCTCCTGATCAAGAGGGTGACACTGGAACACCGAATATATAGTCATTTTCAAAAGTTATAGGGGGGTCAATTTGTCCATTTTTGCCATTTTTCAAAATCTGTCCTTGGATGAACCCTTTCCCGTAAAATTGCAGTCCCGAATTCATACTTCCTAAAAACTCCCAAATATACCGATTCTGTCATTTAAACCTACTTGAACACGAATATCGAATGAGAATATAAAAATATTTAAAACGAGCAAAGTTTTGAACAAAATAAGATTTTTTTAGATATTTGCTTATATAACCCTTAACTCTTCATTTTTGGGTTTTTGAGATACTCAAAAGATGGTCATGGAAGTTCATGAGGTAGCCTGGAATTAAGCAAATCTACTAAATTTGGGCTCCTGATCAAGAGTGTGACACTGGAACACCAAATATATAGTCATTTTCAAAAGTTATTTGGGGGTTAATTTGTTCAATTTTTCAATTTTTCAAAATCAGTCCTGGGCCGAACTCTTTCCCGTAAAATTGCAGTCCCGAATTCATACTTTTTAAAACTATCAATTATACCGATTCTGGTAATTTGTAACTACTTGAACACGAATATAAAATCAGAATTAATTTATCTTCAGCACGCGCAAAGATATAGGCATTTGAAGTTTTATTATAAGAACTGATGAGTGAGTATGTTATAATCGATTTTCAGGGTTTTCATGGCAGCGGGAGAGGGTCACGGAAATTCATGAGGTGACCTGGAATTAAGCAAATCCACTAAATTTGGGCTCCTGATCAAGAGTGTGACACTGGAACACCAAATATATAGTCATTTTCAAAAGTTATAGGGGGGTCAATTTGTCCATTTTTTGATTTTAAAAATTGGCCCAGGAGCCGAACCCTCCCCGGCAAAACTCAACTTGCAATTTATATTTCCCAAAAACTCCCGAAGATATCAATTCTGGTCATTTAGACCTCGCTGAACACGAATATAAAATCAGAATTAATTTATCTTCAGCACCCGCAAAGATATAGGCATTTGAAGTTTTATTATAAGAACTGATGAGTGAGTATGTTAAACCTCGATTTTTAGGGTTTTCATGGCAGCGGGAGAGGGTCACGGAAATTCATGAGGTGACCTGGAATTAAGCAAATCCACTAAATTTGGGCTCCTGATCAAGAGTGTGACACTGGAACACCAAATATATAGTCATTTTCAAAAGTTATAGGGGGGTCAATTTGTCCATTTTTTGATTTTTAAAATTTGGCCCAGGAGCCGAACCTTTCCCCGGCAAAACTCAACTTGCAATTTATATTTCCCAAAAACTCCCGAAGATATCAATTCTGGTCATTTAGACCTCGCTGAACACGAATATAAAATCAGAATTAATTTATCTTCAGCACGCGCAAAGATATAGGCATTTGAAGTTTTATTATAAGAACTGATGAGTGAGTATGTTAAACATCGATTTTTAGGGTTTTCATGGCAGCGGGAGAGGGTCACGGAAATTCATGAGGTGACCTGGAATTAAGCAAATCCACTAAATTTGGGCTCCTGATCAAGAGTGTGACACTGGAACACCAAATATATAGTCATTTTCAAAAGTTATAGGGGGGTCAATTTGTCCATTTTTTGATTTTTAAAATTTGGCCCAGGAGCACAACCTTTCCCAGGCAAAACTCAACTTGCAAGTTATATTTCCCAAAAACTCCCGAAGATATCAATTCTGGTCATTTAGACCTCGCTGAACACGAATATAAAATCAGAATTAATTTATCTTCAGCACGCGCAAAGATATAGGCATTTGAAGTTTTATTATAAGAACTGATGAGTGAGTATGTTAAACATCGATTTTTAGGGTTTTCATGGCAGCGGGAGAGGGTCACGGAAATTCATGAGGTGACCTGGAATTAAGCAAATCCACTAAATTTGAGCTCCTGAACAAGAGTGTGACAGTGGAACACCAAATATATAGTCATTTTCAAAAGTTATAGGGGGGTCAATTTGTCCATTTTTTGATTTTTAAAATTTGGCCCAGGAGCCGAACCTTTCCCCGGCAAAACTCAACTTGCAATTTATATTTCCCAAAAACTCCCGAAAATATCAATTCTGGTCATTTAGACCTCGCTGAACACGAATATAAAATCAGAATTAATTTATCTTCAGCACGCGCAAAGATATAGGCATTTGAAGTTTTATTATAAGAACTGATGAGTGAGTGTGTTAAACATCGATTTTTAGGGTTTTCATGGCAGCGGGAGAGGGTCACGGAAATTCATGAGATGACCTGGAATTAAGCAAATCCACTAAATTTGGGCTCCTGATCAAGAGTGTGACACTGGAACACCAAATATATAGTCATTTTCAAAAGTTATAGGGGGGTCAATTTGTCCATTTTTTGATTTTTAAAATTTGGCCCAGGAGCCGAACCTTTCCCCGGCAAAACTCAACTTGCAATTTATATTTCCCAAAAACTCCCGAAGATATCAATTCTGGTCATTTAGACCTCGCTGAACACGAATATAAAATTAGAATTGATTTATCTTCAGCACGCGCAAAGATATAGGCATTTGAAGTTTTATTATAAGAACTGATGAGTGAGTATGTTATACATCTATTTTTAGGGTTTTCATGGCAGCGGGAGAGGGTCACGGAAATTCATGAGGTGACCTGGAATTAAGCAAATCCACTAAATTTGGGCTCCTGATCAAGAGTGTGACACTGGAACACCAAATATATAGTCATTTTCAAAAGTTATAGGGGGGTCAATTTGTCCATTTTTTGCTTTTTAAAATTTGGCCCAGGAGCCGAACCTTTCCCCGGCAAAACTCAACTTGCAATTTATATTCCCAAAAACTCCCGAAAATATCAATTCTGGTCATTTAGACCTCGCTGAACACGAATATAAAATCAGAATTGATTTATCTTCAGCACGCGCAAAGATATAGGCATTTGAAGTTTTATTATAAGAACTGATGAGTGAGTATGTTAAACATCGATTTTTAGGGTTTTCATGGCAGCGGGAGAGGGTCACGGAAATTCATGAGATGACCTGGAATTAAGCAAATTCACTAAATTTGAGCTCCTGATCAAGAGTGTGACACTGGAACACCAAATATATAGTCATTTTCAAAAGTTATAGGGGGGTCAATTTGTCCATTTTTTGATTTTTAAAATTTGGCCCAGGAGCCGAACCTTTCCCCGGCAAAACTCAACTTGCAATTTATATTTCCCAAAAACTCCCGAAGATATCAATTCTGGTCATTTAGACAACGCTGAACACGATTATAAAATCAGAATTAATTTATCTTCAGCACGCGCAAAGATATAGGCATTTGAAGTTTTATTATAAGTACTGATGAGTGAGTTATGTTAAAAATCGATTTTTAGGGTTTTCATGGCAGCGGGAGAGGGTCACGGAAATTCATGAGGTGACCTGGAATTAAGCAAATCCACTAAATTTGGGCTCCTGATCAAGAGTGTGACACTGGAACACCAAATATATAGTCATTTTCAAAAGTTATAGGGGGGTCAATTTGTCCATTTTTTGATCTTTAAAATTTGGCCCAGGAGCCGAACCTTTCCCCGGCAAAACTCAACTTGCAATTTATATTTCCCAAAAACTCCCGAAGATATCAATTCTGGTCATTTAGACCTCGCTGAACACGAATATAAAATCAGAATTAATTTATCTTCAGCATGCGCAAAGATATAGGCATTTGAAGTTTTATTATAAGAACTGATGAGTGAGTATGTTAAACATCGATTTTTAGGGTTTTCATGGCAGCGGGAGAGGGTCACGGAAATTCATGAAGTGACCTGGAATTAAGCAAATCCACTAAATTTGGGCTCCTGATCAAGAGTGTGACACTGGAACACCAAATATATAGTCATTTTCAAAAGTTATAGGGGGGTCAATTTGTCCATTTTTTGATTTTTAAAATTTGGCCCAGGAGCACAACCTTTCCCAGGCAAAACTCAACTTGCAAGTTATATTTCCCAAAAACTCCCGAAGATATCAATTCTGGTCATTTAGACCTCGCTGAACACGAATATAAAATCAGAATTAATTTATCTTCAGCATGCGCAAAGATATAGGCATTTGAAGTTTTATTATAAGAACTGATGAGTGAGTATGTTAAACACCGATTTTTAGGGTTTTCATGGCAACGGGAGAGGGTCACGGAATTTCATGAAGTGACCTGGAATTAAGCAAATCCACTAAATTTGGGCTCCTGATCAAGAGTGTGACACTGGAACCCCAAATATATAGTCATTTTCAAAAGTTATAGGGGGGTCAATTTGTCCATTTTTTGATTTTTAAAATTTGGCCCAGGAGCCGAACCTTTCCCCGGCAAAACTCAACTTGCAATTTATATTTCCCAAAAACTCCCGAAGATATCAATTCTGGTCATTTAGACCTCGCTGAACACGAATATAAAATCAGAATTAATTTATCTTCAGCACGCGCAAAGATATAGGCATTTGAAGTTTTATTATAAGAACTGATGAGTGAGTATGTTAAACATCGATTTTTAGGGTTTTCATGGCAGCGGGAGAGGGTCACGGAAATTCATGAGGTGACCTGGAATCAAGCAAATCCACTAAATTTGGGATCCTGATCAAGAGTGTGACACTGTAACACCAAATATATAGTCATTTTCAAAAGTTATAGGGGGGTCAATTTGTCCATTTTTTGATTTTTAAAATTTGGCCCAGGAGCCGAACCTTTCCCCGGCAAAACTCAACTTGCAATTTATATTTCCCAAAAACTCCCGAAGATATCAATTCTGGTCATTTAGACCTCGCTGAACACGAATATAAAATCAGAATTAATTTATCTTCAGCACGCGCAAAGATATAGGCATTTGAAGTTTTATTATAAGAACTGATGAGTGAGTATGTTAAACATCGATGTTTAAGGTTTTCATGGCAGCGGGAGAGGGTCACGGAAATTCATGAGGTGACCTGGAATTAAGCAAATCCACTAAATTTGGGCTCCTGATCAAGAGTGTGACACTGGAACACCAAATATATAGTCATTTTCAAAAGTTATAGGGGGGTCAATTTGTCCATTTTTTGATCTTTAAAATTTGGCCCAGGAGCCGAACCTTTCCCCGGCAAAACTCAACTTGCAATTTATATTTCCCAAAAACTCCCGAAGATATCAATTCTGGTCATTTAGACCTCGCTGAACACGAATATAAAATCAGAATTAATTTATCTTCAGCACCCGCAAAGATATAGGCATTTGAAGTTTTATTATAAGAACTGATGAGTGAGTATGTTAAACATCGATTTTTAGGGTTTTCATGGCAGCGGGAGAGGGTCACGGAAATTCATGAGGTGACCTGGAATTAAGCAAATCCACTAAATTTGGGCTCCTGATCAAGAGTGTGACACTGGAACACCAAATATATAGTCATTTTCAAAAGTTATAGGGGGGTCAATTTGTCCATTTTTTGATTTTTAAAATTTGGCCCAGGAGCCGAACCTTTCCCCGGCAAAACTCAACTTGCAATTTATATTTCCCAAAAACTCCCGAAGATATCAATTCTGGTCATTTAGACCTCGCTGAACACGAATATAAAATCAGAATTAATTTATCTTCAGCACGCGCAAAGATATAGGCATTTGAAGTTTTATTATAAGAACTGATGAGTGAGTATGTTAAACATCGATTTTTAGGGTTTTCATGGCAGCGGGAGAAGGTCACGGAAATTCATGAGATGACCTGGAATTAAGCAAATCCACTAAATTTGGGCTCCTGATCAATAGTGTGACAATGGAACACCAAATATATAGTCATTTTCAAAAGTTATAGGGGGGTCAATTTGTCCATTTTTTGATTTTTAAAATTTGGCCCAGGAGCCGAACCCTCCCCGGCAAAACTCAACTTGCAATTTATATTTCCCAAAAACTCCCGAAAATATCAATTCTGGTCATTTAGACCTCGCTGAACACGAATATAAAATCAGAATTAATTTATCTTCAAAACGCGCAAAGATATAGGCATTTTAAGTTTTATTATAAGAACTGATGAGTGAGTGTGTTAAACATCGATTTTTAGGGTTTTCATGGCAGCGGGAGAGGGTCACGGAAATTCATGAGATGACCTGGAATTAAGCAAATCCACTAAATTTGGGCTCCTGATCAAGAGTGTGACACTGGAACACCAAATATATAGTCATTTTCAAAAGTTATAGGGGGGTCAATTTGTCCATTTTTTGATTTATAAAATTTGGCCCAGGAGCCGAACCTTTCCCCGGCAAAACTCAACTTGCAATTTATATTTCCCAAAAACTCCCGAAAATATCAATTCTGGTCATTTAGACCTCGCTGAACACGAATATAAAATCAGAATTAATTTATCTTCAGCACCCGCAAAGATATAGGCATTTGAAGTTTTATTATAAGAACTGATGAGTGAGTATGTTAAACATCGATTTTTAGGGTTTTCATGGCAGCAGGGAGAGGGTCACGGAAATTCATGAGATGACCTGGAATTAAGCAAATCCACTAAATTTGGGCTCCTGATCAAGAGTGTGACACTGGAACACCAAATATATAGTCATTTTCAAAAGTTATAGGGGGGTCAATTTGTCCATTTTTTGATTTTTAAAATTTGGCCCAGGAGCCGAACCTTTCCCCGGCAAAACTCAACTTGCAATTTATATTTCCCAAAAACTCCCGAAGATATCAATTCTGGTCATTTAGACCTCGCTGAACACGAATATAAAATCAGAATTAATTTATCTTCAGCACCCGCAAAGATATAGGCATTTGAAGTTTTATTATAAGAACTGATGAGTGAGTATGTTAAACATCAATTTTTAGGGTTTTCATGGCAGCGGGAGAGGGTCACGGAAATTCATGAGGTGACCTGGAATCAAGCAAATCCACTAAATTTGGGATCCTGATCAAGAGTATGACACTAGAACACCAAATATATAGTCATTTTCAAAAGTTATAGGAAGGTCAATTTGTCCATTTTTTGATTTTTAAAATTTGGCCCAGGAGCACAACCTTTCCCAGGCAAAACTCAACTTGCAAGTTATATTTCCCAAAAACTCCCGAAGATATCAATTCTGGTCATTTAGACAACGCTGAACACGAATATAAAATCAGAATTAATTTATCTTCAGCACGCGCAAAGATATAGGCATTTGAAGTTTTATTATAAGAACTGATGAGTGAGTATGTTAAAAATCGATTTTTAGGGTTTTCATGGCAGCGGGAGAGGGTCACGGAAATTCATGAGGTGACCTGGAATTAAGCAAATCCACTAAATTTGGGCTCCTGATAAGAGTGTGACACTGGAACAACAAATATAAAGTCATTTTCAAAAGTTATAGGGGGGTCAATTTGTCCATTTTTTGATCTTTAAAATTTGGACCAGGAGCCGAACCTTTCCCCGGCAAAACTCAACTTGCAATTTATATTTCCCAAAAACTCCCGAAGATATCAATTCTGGTCATTTAGACCTCGCTGAACACGAATATAAAATCAGAATTAATTTATCTTCAGCACCCGCAAAGATATAGGCATTTGAAGTTTTATTATAAGAACTGATGAGTGAGTATGTTAAACATCGATTTTTAGGGTTTTCATGGCAGCAGGAGAGGGTCACGGAAATTCATGAGGTGACCTGGAATTAAGCAAATCCACTAAATTTGGGCTCCTGATCAAGAGTGTGACACTGGAACACCAAATATATAGTCATTTTCAAAAGTTATAGGGGGGTCAATTTGTCCATTTTTTGATTTTAAAAATTGGCCCAGGAGCACAACCCTCCCCGGCAAAACTCAACTTGCAATTTATATTTCCCAAAAACTCCCGAAGATATCTATTCTGGTCATTTAGACCTCGCTGAACACGAATATAAAATCAGAATTAATTTATCTTCAGCACGCGCAAAGATATAGGCATTTGAAGTTTTATTATAAGAACTGATGAGTGAGTATGTTAAACATCTATTTTTAGGGTTTTCATGGCAGCGGGAGAGGGTCACGGAAATTCATGAGGTGACCTGGAATTAAGCAAATCCACTAAATTTGGGCTCCTGATCAAGAGTGTGACACTGGAACACCAAATATATAGTCATTTTCAAAAGTTATAGGGGGGTCAATTTGTCCATTTTTTGATTTTTAAAATTTGGCCCAGGAGCACAACCTTTCCCAGGCAAAACTCAACTTGCAATTTATATTTCCCAAAAACTCCCGAAGATATCAATTCTGGTCATTTAGACCTCGCTGAACACGAATATAAAATCAGAATTAATTTATCTTCAGCACGCGCAAAGATATAGGCATTTGAAGTTTTATTATAAGAACTGATGAGTGAGTATGTTAAACATCGATTTTTAGGGTTTTCATGGCAGCGGGAGAGGGTCACGGAAATTCATGAGGTGACCTGGAATTAAGCAAATCCACTAAATTTGGGCTCCTGATCAAGAGTGTGACACTGGAACACCAAATATATAGTCATTTTCAAAAGTTATAGGGGGGTCAATTTGTCCATTTTTTGATTTTTAAAATTTGGCCCAGGAGCCGAACCTTTCCCCGGCAAAACTCAACTTGCAATTTATATTTCCCAAAAACTCCCGAAGATATCAATTCTGGTCATTTAGACCTCGCTGAACACGAATATAAAATCAGAATTAATTTATCTTCAGCACGCGCAAAGATATAGGCATTTGAAGTTTTATTATAAGAACTGATGAGTGAGTATGTTAAACATCTATTTTTAGGGTTTTCATGGCAGCGGGAGAGGGTCACGGAAATTCATGAGGTGACCTGGAATTAAGCAAATCCACTAAATTTGGGCTCCTGATCAAGAGTGTGACACTCAGAAAACCCCAAAACCCCTTAGTGAGGTTTATAAGTGCTTTGATTTGTAGGGTATTGTTGGAGTCTTATTGGGGTTAGTAGAGAAATTAGGCCAATTTGCAATATGAGAAATAGAAATTAGCGAAATTTAGGGTCTATATATGATGAGAAATATTTAGATTTACTGCTTAAGCTTAGGTATGGTACGAGTATTAATATAGATTAAGTCAAACCAGTACTGAATTATGCAGCTATAGCAAAGCTCTTACACAAGAGTGCCTCTACTGTTAGGTATCACTGCATGTTAGCTGTTTAGCATTTTAATTCAGGCACTTGAAAGCATCCTGCAAGAAAATAAAAGTTCTCACAGCACCATATTGACTACCTCTGCGACTCGAAGACTTTGAAGTATTGGGCACACTTTCCATTAGACTAGCGAGCTGTGATGTTTCATCGCAAGTTTCCTGACATGCGTATCTCTCCTTAGACTATAGCCAATATTTATAGAAGAAATGGTATTACTTTCAAGACTGTCAACAGAGTGAAGAGAGTGATTGATTTTACAGTGCCATTTTATAGTAATAATTTAAACTATATATATGATTAAATGCAGAGGGCTATTACTAATAACATCAAGTTCATACACGCTGATGAAGCTGTATTCACCTTCAACACTTTTATTAATAAGTCTTGGTATAAGAAGTATGATAATATAGAAGTTTATGACTAAAAAGTGAAGGTAGTCACCCATGCAATATTAGCTGGTATAAGTGAAGATTCAGGCTTAGAGAGTTATGTTTTTCACCCTCGCTCTATTAAGCGAGAGTAGTATATAGAGTTCCTACATAAACTCAGAGAGAAGTATAGTAACCAAGAAATCATCCTGTTTGTTGATAACCTTTCAGTTCATAAGACTAAGGAGTCTAAGAAAGCTTATGAAGAGTTAAACATAACTCCTGTATACAACGTTCCTTATAGCCCCTAATTTAATGGAATTGAATTCTACTGGAGCTAAATCAAGACTCACTACAAGAAGCTGCTGCTGTATCATCTTATGCATGACTTGCCCATCGATACAGTTGACTTAATTCAAAGCAGCTGTAAGAGAGTGAGCATAGATAAGACAACAATTTGTGCTAGAGAGGGAAGAATGAATGTTTATAAATAAGTTTTAGATTTAAACGAATGAATATATTCACATATTAAATTAACCCAGAAAGGGATTTGGCTTCTCTTTCTTCTCCTCTTCTTATGGCTTGCCTAGGCACATGTTTCTTCTCTTAGTGCCAGCACCTGCATCTATATTCATTTCATCTGGCTTTTAAACATCTTTATAAAGTCTCTTGCTAACTTCATATATTTTCTATGACTTTCTCTCTCTGTGAACCTTTGCATTCTCTTTCATTAGGAATATACCAGTCCCAGATTTCCCTATAAAGTTATAAATCAATGCTTACTAGAGAGGTAAGGATGCTTCTTAAGCTCAGCGAGCCAGGCCTCACTTATTAGTATGCCTTGCTTCTTTTAATCTTCAGGAGAAATAGAGTAGCGTTTTTTGTGAGCTTCTTCAATGATCTCTTTGAGATAACTCTCTCTTAAAGTGCCAAGAACACCAAAGAAGAAGCTCCTTTCTGGAAGCTTGTTGGAGATTGTTTCTTGGTAGGAAGATAAACAACCAACTCTTCATCATTCATCGCATCCTCGTAGAGATTAGTGACTGAAATCTCTGGGTAGTTTGGTATATCTATCAACTTTATTTCATTGTTTTAAAGGCTTTCTTCTCATCGCAGAGTATAGCTTTTAAGAATGAAATTTTGGTACCTTCCATCGTTGGAAGGAATAAAACCACTATAGTATATGATTAAGAATATGTCAAATGCTTACCATGCTAAGTGAGGTATCGATAGAGATCTTCCTTGCTTCTAAATCTTGAGATCATTTCTTAGCTTCAACCCTCTTAATTGCAGTACTTATAGATTCCATCCTTCTTCCTTCTCTTATTATTGAATTTCAAATTTTAATATATAGAGTACTGGATCCAAATGTTAAAAATCTTAGTATTAAATATGGGCATCTTATAGGAGGTCAACCTGGTAAGGATACGTGGAGAAAGCTGGCAGAAGCTGTAACAAACTGCAGAGATGGAGCTCCATTTTTATCAATCTAGTTCCATTAAATTAGTACTAAATTTGTTTAAATTTAATTAGTACTGGTACTAATCCCGTTTAATTTTAATTGGTACCAATTTAATAGTACCAAAACTTAATTAGTACCTAGTTTTAAACTAATGAGGTTTTAATGGAAAAGTTCCAAAATGGTTCAAAACCTAATTGGTACCAGTACCAACCTAAATTTATTCTCAGTTGGTACCAAAATTAAAAATACTAAGCATAAAATTAGAAAATTTATAGTTATAAACTAAGTATAAATATGATGTCTAACACCTAAGAATCAACCATTGTTATTGCAGTCCCAGCTCCTATACATAGTTAGTAGAGCCAGTGAGGTTTTCACTTATTAATAATAGAAATTTAAATTTGAATTTAAACATGGCGGCTAACTTAAATCGCAAAGCAGTCTCTCTTGGCAGTGGATAATCTTAGCTAAACTTTGGCTTAATTAAGAAGCCAGAGATCATCTACATTGAAAAGGAACTAGAGCTTAAAGCTCTTGAGTTTGTATCAGAGGTGTTTGTTCTAGAAATAAATATCAGGAAGCAGAGAGCAGAGATGGGTATTTAAACGCTAATCGAAGATGTTGAGGAGTTAAAAGAACAGCTTATAGTAGAAAAGATTAAAGAAATATAATGTGATGAATGCTAAAATATCTTCTCAACTGATTCTAGCTTGAAGAGGCACATCAAAGAAATACACTCTGCTAGAGCTAAGATCTATTTCAAGCATGATAAAATCGATGGTAGATATTAATGCACAACTTGTATGAAGTCCTATACCCATTCAGCAAAAGTGAAGAAACATATGCAAAAGCATCACTTAAGCGAGTTCTTGATTCAAGATAAAGAAACTTAAAAGCTTATACCTGCCAAGAGAAAATCAAATACTGTTGAGTCATAAAGAGATTAACAGGAGAGACTTAAGAGATAGAGGCTGCATGAATTGATGAATCAACCGGTAGGAAACACTATATTAGCATGCTTCTAAGCCAAAGCTCTGAATATACCTGCATTAAATGCAATTGATATTAGCAGTTGTATTGATAACTATTTGCAAATAAGCTTTCCTGCAAAACCAAAACTTATTGTAATTGATGACTATGCATACAAGGTGTATCCTTACAGCTATCTACTTAAGAATGAGCAGTACCAAAATGAGTTTTGCTAACGAATACATGATTCTTAGAGAGGCTTAGAGAAGAGATTGCAAGAACTTGCTTAAGCTAAATGGTGTCATTTTAAACTACGGTTATATCGCATTAAGGCTTAAGAAATATGAAATGACTCTGAGAGATTATCTGAATCATAGCAGATACCCAGATGATTTGAATGAAATACTATCAGATATGATATAGGGTGTCAAAGAGTTGCATGAACTTGGATATGTTCATAGAGATTTGAAGCCAGGAAAATGTTATGATAAACCTCTGCCCTTTAGAAGTAGTTGTTATAGATTTCAATAGAGCATTAAGATAAGAGATAGTAACCTTAGCAAAGGTTCATGCGACACCTGGATACATCCCAATGAGAGAGAAATGGACTAATGGCTCTGTTTAGTGGGATGTATGGGCTATTAGAGCTATTATATTAGAGAGTGATATGGAAAGTATGGCTTACTTTGGTACAAAGTTTGAAAAATAATCAATCAGTTTAGCTTAAAAGCATATTAAGTAATAAAATGTATGCAAGGAAATAAAAAAGATAGTTGAGATGATAATAATCAGTGCTCCCTCTTATCCAAGGTAAACATTGGATGACATACTTGTGCCACTTAAGAGAGCAAATTTCCAGAGATATAACAAAGACAAGCAAATAAAATTCGTTTGAATTAAGTACACTAATACTCATTAAATATTCATTAAATTCAAATAAAACTTGCGTTTTCTCTACTAACCCCAATAAGACCCCAACTATACCCTACAAATCAAAGCACTTATAAACCTCACTAAGGGGTTTTGGGGTTTTTTTGACACTGGAACACCAAATATATAGTCATTTTCAAAAGTAATAGGGAGGTCAATTTGTCCATTTTTTGATTTTTAAAATTTGGCCCAGAAGCCGAACCTTTCCCCGGCAAAACTCAACTTACAATTTATACTTCCAAAAAACTCCCGAAAATATCAATTCTGGTCAAATAGACCTCGCTGAACACGAATATAAAATCAGAATTAATTTATCTTCAGCACGCGCAAAGATATAGGCATTTGAAGTTTTATTATAAGAACTGATGAGTGAGTATGTTAATAATTGATTTTCAGGGTTTTCATGGCAGCGGGAGAGGGTCACGGAAATTCATGAGGTGACCTGGAATTAAGCAAATCCACTAAATTTGGGCTCCTGATCAAGAGTGTGACAGCTCAAAACCCCAAAACCCCTTAGTGAGGTTTATAAGTGCTTTGATTTGTAGGGTGTTGTTGGGGTCTTTTTGGGGTTAGTAGAGTAATTAGGCCAATTTGCAATATGAGAAATAGAAATTAGCGAAATTTAGGGTCTATATATGATGCGAAATATTTAGATTTACTGCTTAAGCTTAGGTATGGTACGGTATTAATATAGATTAAGTCAAACCAGTACTGAATTATGCAGCAATAGCAAAGCTCTTACACAAGAGTGCCTCTACTGTTAGGTATCACTGCATGTTAGCTGTTTAACATTTTAATTCAGGCACTTGAAAGCATCTGCAAGAAAACAAAAGTTCTCACAGCACCATATTGACTACCTCTGCGACTCAAAGACTTTGAAGTATTGGGCACACTTTCCATTAGACTAGCGAGCTGTGATGTTTCATCGCAAGTTACCTGACATGCGTATCTCTCCTTAGACTAAAGCCAAAATTTATAGAAGAAATGGTATTACTATCAAGACTGTCAACAGAGTGAAGAGAGTGATTGATTTTACAGTGCCATTTTATAGTAATAATTTAAACTATATATATGATTAAATGCAGAGGGCTGTTACTAATAACATCAAGTTCATACACGCTGATGAAGGTGTATTCACCTTCAACACTTTTATTAATAAGTCTTGGTATAAGAAGTATGATAATATAGAAGTTTATGACTAAAAAGTGAAGGGAGTCACCCATGCAATATTAGCTGGTATAAGTGAAGATTCAGGCTTAGAGAGTTATGTTATTCACCCTCGCTCTATTAAGCGAAAGTAGTATATAGAGTTCCTACATAAACTCAAAGAGAAGTATAGTAACCAAGAGATCATCCTGTTTGTTGATAACCTTTCAGTTCATAAGACTAAGGAATCTAAGAAAGCTTATGAAGAGTTAAACATAAATCCTGTATACAACGTTCCTTATAGCCCATAATTTAATGGAATCGAATTCTACTGGAGCTAAATCAAGACTCACTACAAGAAGCTGCTGCTATATAATCTTATGCATGACTTGCCCATCAATACAGAAGACTTAATTCAAAACAGCTGTAAGAGAGTGAGCATAGATAAGACAACAATTTGTGCGAGAGAGGGAAGAATGAATGTTTATAAATAAGTTTAAGATTTAAACGAATGAATATACACATATTAAAATAACCCAGAAAGGGATTAGGCTTCTCCTTCTTCTCCTCTTCTTATGGCTTGCCTAGGCACATGTTTCTTCTCATAGTGCCAGCACCTGCATCTATATTCATTTCATCTGGCTTTTAAACATCTTTATAAAGTCTCTTGCTAACTTCATATATTTTCTATGACTTTCTCTCTCTGTGAACCTTTGCATTCTATTTCATTAGGAATATACCAGTCCCAGATTTCCCTATAAAGTAATAAATCAATGCTTACTAGAGAGGTAAGGATGCTTCTTAAGCTCAGCGAGCCAGGCCTCACTTATTAGTATGCCTTGCTTCTTTTAATCTTCAGGAGAAATAGAGTAGCGTTTTTTGTGAGCTTCTTCAATGATCTCTTTGAGATAACTCTCTCTTAAAGTGCCAAGAACACCAAAGAAGAAGCTCCTTTCTGGAAGCTTGTTGGAGAGATGTTTCTTGGTAGGAAGATAAACAACCAACTCTTCATCATTCATCGCATCCTCGTAGAGATTAGTGACTGAAATCTCTGGGTAGTTTGGTATATCTATCAACTTTATTTCATTGTTTTTAAAGGCTTTCTTCTCATCGCAGAGTATAGCTTTTAAGAATGAAATTTTGGTACCTTCCATCGTTGGAAGGAATAAACCCACTATAGTATATGATTAAATATATGTCACATCCTTACCATGCTAAGTGAGGTATCGATAGAGATCTCCCTTGCTTCTAAATCTTGAGATCATTTCTTAAGCTTCAACCCTCTACATTGCAGTACTTATAGATTCCATCATTGTTCCTTCTCTACATATTGAATTTCAAATTATAATATACAGAGTTCTGGATCCTACTATTAAAAATCTTAGTATTAAATATGGGCATCTTATAGGAGGTCAACCTGGTAACGATACGTGGAGAAAGCTGGCAGAAGCTGTAACAAACTGCAGAGATGGAGCTCCATTTTTATCAATCTAGTTCCATTAAATTAGTACTAAATTTGTTTAAATTTAATTAGTACTGGTACTAATCCCGTTTAATTTTAATTGGTACCAATTTAATAGTACCAAAACTTAATTATTACCTCATTAGTTTTAAACTAATGAGGTTTTAATGGTAAAGTTCCAAAATGGTTCAAAACCTGATTGGTACCAGTACCAACCTCAATTTTTTCTAGGTTGGTACCAAAATTTAAAATATTAAGCATGAAATTAGAAAATTAATAGTTATTATAAAAGATTATATATCGACTCTTAACACCCTTTATTGAGTTTTTTTATTTTTAAAATTTTTAATTTTTTTTTCTAAATAAAAATTCTATGAATGTTGTCGTATCAACTCCTATACAGAGTGACTATAGCCAGAATAGTTATTAGAGCTTTATAATAGAAATTCAAATTTGAATTTAAACATGGCGTCCAACTTAAATCGTAAGGCAGTTTCACTTGGAACAGGTCAATCATTACTCAACTTTGGCTCCTCCAAGAAACCAGAAGTAATTTATATTGAAAAGGAGGTTGAGCTAAGAGCTCTAGAGTTTGAAGCTGAGGTCTTTAAAATATAAGTTTAAAACAAGAGGTAGAGTGCAGAGATAGGAGTTTAAATATAAGTTGAATTGGTTGAGGAAGATAAGGAACAGCAACCAATTGAAAAAATTCAAACATTTTAATGTGAAGACTGCTAAAATTTCTTCTCAACTGAGTCGAGCTTGAAGAGGCACATTAAAGAAGTACATTCTGGCGAAGCCAAGATCTATTTTAAACATGACAAAGTGGATGGAAGGTACCAATGCACAACATGCATGAAGTCTTATACTCACTCAGCCAAAGTAAAGAGGCATATGCAAAAGCACCACTTAAGTGAATTCCTAATTAAAGATAAAGAAACTTAAAAGCTTATACCTGCTAAAAGAAAAAATAACTCTCTTGAGTCAAAAAGAGAACAGGAGGAAAGGCTCAAGAGGCAGAAGCGTTTTGAATCAATGAATTAGCCAGCAAATGGTACTCTTGTAGCATGTCTTTAAGAGAGAGCTATGTATATACCTGCATTGAATGCAATTGATATTGAAAGCTGTATTGAAAATTACTTGCATTTTGACTTGCCAAAAAAGGCTAAGCTGATAGTGGTTGATGAGTATGCTTACAAAGTATATCCTTTCAAGTATCTAATTAAAAATGAGCAGTATCAAAATGAATTTGCAAATGAATACATAATACTGAGGGAGGCTTAGAAAAAATAGTTTAAGAACTTACTTAGACTTGATGGAGTTATTCTTGGGCATGGCTTTGTTGCATTAAGACTGAAAAGTTTGAAATGACTTTAAGAGAGTATCTCTATCATAATAGATACCCAGATGATTTTCATGAGATACTGTCAGAAATGATTAAGGGTGTTTAAGAGCTCCATGAACTTGGGTATGTACATTGAGATTTGAAGCCTGAAAATGTTATGTTAAATCTCTGTCCTTTAGAAATTGTAGTCATTGATTTCAATAGAGGCAATAAGATAAGAAATTGTGACTTTTGCTAAGGTGCTTGGCACTCCAGGATACTTTCCAATCAGGGAGAAGTGGACTAATGGCTCTGTTTAATGGGATGTATGGGCAGTTGCTGCCATAACCTTAGAGTGCGATATGGAAAATATGTCTTACTTTGGAACAAAGCACGAAAAATAATCAATAAGTTTGGCTTCTAAACATATACAACAGGAAGATGTCTGCAATGAAATCAAGAAGCTTGTAGAGATGATAATCGTGAGAGCTCCAGCTTATCCAAGATAATCGCTAGAAGACATACATGAAGCACTCAAGAGTGCTAGATTCAAGAGGTACCACAAAGATAAGCAGATAAAATTTGTTTGAATTAAATACAATAATACTCATTAAATATTCATTAAATTCACAAAAAACCTGCGTTTTTTCTCTACTTACCCCAATAAGACCCCAACAATACCCTACAAATCAAAGCACTTATAAACCTCACTAAGGGGTTTTGGGGTTTTGATTACTTACATGTAAAAAAGAAAACTATTGAAACAAGAGATAGTTGGTTTTCCTCTTTTGTTAATGTTAAGAATTTTGATTTACTGGAAATTATAATCATATACCTTATTTCTTTTAAAATTTAGTCAAGTTGACAAGTGACTGGAGGACTTAAACCAGGTGCTTATGATATACTAACAATTTTCATGGTTTGTGGTAATTCTGAATAATAAATATTAAGATAGAGATACACATTAACCGATCTACTCAGTCAAGCAGGTGGTTTCAGTACTATAGTAGTTTTAATTACAAAGTACATTTCACTTATATTTACGCCTTATTTTTTCCAACGAGATTTTATAAATCATTTGTACAAGATACCTAAATTTTGTGATAATGGCATTTAAAATGATCCATAAATTAAAGGGTCTAAAGATTTAAGGAAAACAATTATTGAAAATATCATTGAAAGAAGCGGTTGCAATTAAATTATTCTACTTAATATAGTCTTTTTTATCTATTACATCAATAAAAACCCCAAAACCCCTTAGTGAGGTTTATAAGTGCTTTGATTTGTTGGGTATAGTTGGTGATCTTATTGGGGTTAGTAGAGAAAACGCAGATTTTATTTGTATATAATTATTATTGATAAAATACAAAAAGATCTGGAAAATAAATTTAGTACAAAATAAATAAACGGCATCGAATTATATAAATCAAATTAAATTTAATTTAAGAGATATAAAATGAAATTTTAAAGAAGATTCTAATAATGCTTGAATTATGGATAGTTTACGTGATTAATTATGCACTTTTATGGATTAATTATTTTTTTAATTTTCTAAATCAATTTCACTTCTACGAAGAAACCTATAGTTAAAATATTGATTAGATAAAACAAATATATTTAGAATTTTATTTTGATTATGCTAAATTGTAATTTCTATCTTTTGCAGTTTTTTATAGATAAATTTTGTAAAATACTTTATAAACTTAATTGATTTTCACTGATATTAATTTAATTCAATTGTGAAAGTTGAGAATGAAATTTGATGAAATAGGCGATTAACTACTTACGCTAGAATAAATGATTATAAGTACTGGGTTGAGAGAGAGATAATTCTTTTCACAAAGTCTATAAACCCATTTTATTTATAAATTAGTAATTTATAATATTATTCTGTTTTCATTAATTAATTTGTATCAATTTTTTATTTTCAAAAATTCATGATCGATATTTAATGAGTTTTAGTTTACTTAATTCAATCAAATTTTATCTGGTTTTCTTTGTGATACCTCTTGAACATAGCTCTTGTAGTTCCTTTAGAATATCGTCTAATGATTATCTTTGAGATGCTGGAGCTCTTACGATTATCATTTCAACTAAATTCTTGATCGCATCACAGACATCTTTTTGTTTAATATGTTTAGTTGCCAAACTTATTGATTACTTGTCTTATTTCGTTCCAAAGTATGGCATGCTTTCCATATCGCACTCTAAGATAATAGCAGCTACCGCACATACATCCCATTAAACAGAGCCATTAGTCCACTTCTCTCATTTTGGAAGTATCCAGGTGTGCCTAGTACTTTAGCTAAAGTCATTATTTCTTACCTTATTGCTCTATTGAAATCAATGACTACTATTTCTAAAGGATAGAGATTTAGCATTACATTTTGTGGCTTAAAATCTCTATGAACATACCCTAGATCATGGAGCTCTTTCACACCATTAGTCATTTCTGTGAGTATCTCATTCAAATCATAAGGATATCTATTATGGTAAAGATACTCTCTTAGAGTCATTTAAAACTTCTTGAGTCTCAATGCAATAAAACCATGGCCAAGGATAAGTCCGTCGATCTTAACAAAGTTTTTGCATTATTTTTTCTAAGCCTCTTTTAGTACTATGTATTCATATGCAAACTCATTTTGATACTACTCGTACTTATTGAGATATTTGAAAGGGTATTCCTTGTAAGCAAATTCACCAACCACTATTAGTTTTACCTTGTTAGGTACGTCAATATGCAAATAGTTCTCAATAAAGCTGCTAAGGTATGCTATATACCAACCATTTGCTTGGTTGGTTCATTGATTCAAAACGCTTCTGTCTCTTGAGCCTCTCCTACTACTCTCTTTATGAATCAGGAGAGTTATTTTTCTTTTAGCTTGTACAAGCTTTTAAGTTTCCTCATCTTTAATCACGAATTTGCTTAAGTGATGCTTTTGCATATGCCTCTTTACTTTGGCTGAGTAAGTATAAGACTTCATGCATGTTGTGCACTAATACCTACCATCTACTTTTTCATGCTTAAAGTAAATCTTAGCTCTTACAGAGTGTATTTCTTTGATGTGTCTCTTCAAGCTAGAATCAGTTGAGAAGAAACTTTAGCTGTCTTCACATTAAAATGTTTTTAATTTTTTCTATTGGCTGCTGTTCCTTCTCTTCCTCAATCAATTCAACTTTTGTTTAAACTCCCATCTTTGCACTTTATTTCTTGTTTTAAACTTCAATTTTTAAGACCTCTGCTTCAAACTCTAGAAATCTTAGCTCAACCTCCATTTCTATATAGATTACTTCTGGTTTCTTGGAGGACCCAAAGTTAAGTTATGATTATTCTGCTCCAAGATAAACTGCTTTACGATTTAAGTTAGCCGCCATGCTTAAATTCAAATTTAAATTTCTATTATTAAGCTCTACTAACCTCTCTGGTTATAGAAACTTTGTATAAGAGTTGGAACTGCAACAACAATGGTTGATTCTTAGTCGTTAGACATAATATTTATACTAAGTTTATAACTATAAATTTTCTAATTTCATGCTTAATATTTTTAATTTTGGTACCACCTTTGAAAAAAAATAGATTGGCACTGGTACCAATTAGGTTTTAAACCATTTTGGAACTTTTCCATTAAAACTTCATTAGTTAAAACTAGGTACTAATTAAATTTTGGTACTATTAAATTGGTACCAATTAAAATTAAACGTATTTAGTACCAGTACTAATTAAATTTAAACAAATTTAGTACTAATTTAATGGAACTAAATTGATAAAAATGGAGCTCTATCTCTGAAGTTTGTTACAGCTT
Organism: Oxytricha trifallax; assembly: GCA_000711775.1. NCBI lineage: Eukaryota > Ciliophora > Spirotrichea > Sporadotrichida > Oxytrichidae > Oxytricha > Oxytricha trifallax. Next base: position 22,349 of record ARYC01018053.1, read on the forward strand.
CTGACAGCTTTCTCCACGTATCATTACCAAGTTGACCTCCTATAAGATGCCCATATTTAATACTAAGATTTTTAACAGTAGGATCCAGAACTCTATATATTAAAATTTTGAAATTCAATATGTAGAAAAGGAACAATGATGGAATCTATAAGTACTCCAATATAAAGGGTTAAAGCTTAAGAAATGATCTCAAGATTTAGAAGTAAGGAGGATCTCTATCGATACCTCACTCAGCATGTTAAGCATGTGACATATACTTAATCATATACTATAGTGAGTTTATTCCTTCCAACGATGGAAGAAACTTAAATTTCATTCTTAAAATCTATACTCTGTGATGAGAAGAAATCCTTCAAAAA
>ARYC01018054.1:0-15771 GCA_000711775.1 Oxytricha trifallax
CTCTTTCATAAAGGCGGCCTAATAGTCTCTATAAGGGTTAACTTATCATGACTTACTTTGATTAAGCTCTAGTATTCAAGGGATTCAAGTCTCTATTTTTAATCCAAGAGTGCATAAGCTCTGCTGGAGCTAGCCTGTAATGATAAGGCTCAAGAAACATGAGTGGTAATTTGAGCATGTCATGCTTTGCCATTACTTCTTAAGATCTGTGATAGGGAGCTTTATCAATCATGATAACAGTATTCTTTCTCCACTCGAAATCTATATCATCTAATGTAAGTGCAAGCTTGCACAAGAAGTACATAAATGAGTGTTGATTAGTTCTTCCCCTATTCACAGTATAGAAAAACTCTCCAGTACTTGACACTCCAATAATCAAGTTCATTTGACTGAGCCTCTAAGATTTTGTAACTCTATTCTTAACATAAGGCGCTGTCCAGCCTCTTCTTCTTTCATCAGTCTAGTGCAATACTGATTCATCAATATTAATAATTCTCTTGCCTTCACTTAGAAAGAGTATGAATTGTTAGGCTGCATACTAGCGTTGAAGCTTACTACTGTTGGTGTTATGAAGGTTCGTTATCTACTTAACTTACTTATATGTCATCATTAGTTCATTCTTAAGGAACCTTCGAATCATCTACTTTGAACAGTGAAGCTGGATCTTTGACACTTAGCTTTTCTGTATATCTGATATTTAGATAGGCACTTAGTCATAAGTATGCATATTCACAATATGATTGCGAGCTCTGCTGTGCAGCTTCTTATACTTGCCTCTATTAACTTACTTAAGATTCCAAAAGTTTGCTTTTTTTAAGGGATTGTTAAGGTACCTTCTTAACTTATAGTATGATATGCCAAGCCTCTTCATAATCTGCTAGCAGTTTAGCTTTTCAGACATCCTTAGTCTTCGAGATTCCTGAGCCAGCTTTAGCTCTTTTTGCTGCTGCTCCTTTTCTTTCCTCATGATCTTGAGTTATCTTCGAGGCACTATAGCTTAAAGCTAAGTATGCTATCCAAAGACTGGAAGTGAGTCTTTCATTTTATGGTTCTCTATTACTTTCTATTCTAATTTCTTCATATCTATTAAAGGGGCTCTTTCGAGCATACCTTAAGGTTCTAATTCTGATTAGGTATAGTCAGTGTAGATCTCAAGTGTGATCTGGCCAAGAGTCTATATTTAGTGGCCATCTAGTAATGATTCCTTAAATCCTCCTAGTTTACTTACTCTATAGGTTTCCTTAGGATCAATAATAAAGCCTTTGAAATTCAAAGATTCTAATGAATCTTCCTGATCATAGTAGTAGTTAAGCATCTCTCTTTTACTTACAGTCTCTATCTCAACATCAGCAACTGTAATGTTCCTTTAGTATAACATATTGGTTGTATGTAATCTGCAGTATTGCTTTCATCATCTGTTTCACTACTTGAGCTTCTCTCACTATCTGAACTACTAGAGCTTTTATTTTCTTCCTCTTATTGGAAAAATTCAACCAGCTTAGACTATCTCTTTTTAGAACTTGATTCCATAAGTTCAGTGCTTAATTTCCTAATAATGAATTACTTTGGTGCTGGTAGGAAATCCGCATGCGGAAATCGGATCATGCTGAAGGCATTTCATAATAGTGAAAATGACTATCTCATTGTAGTAACAGTGCTGTCTTTATGAGCCAATATTTGGCTATTTAAAACGGCTGATGGCACCCTCCTATTAGAATTTAATGAACCAAGCGTAACTTACTGGCATCAATGTTTAAGACCTAGCTTAGAAGTGCAAAAGCAAGAAAGAGCTCTACAACTTTCTCATCCAGGATTGTCGGGCCTTCTTACCCAAGCCTGATTCAACCAACATTTACTTCTTCAAGTCCATCATAAGAGCAAAGAAGGAGGTAAGCATCTCTCCTTAATTGTAACCGTCTTCATAGTACATCAGAAGAGAAGACATCAAAGTGTCCGCAGTGCCTCACATAGAGGGACTTACAGTCCAGGACTTCCTCGATTATGCGAGAGACATTTCCAGACTACTCAACTTTCTCCCTGATGAGCGAGACTGGGTCCACTTAGACAGGCAATGGATCTGTGATTTGCTCTATACCTTAGACACCGACGGAGTCACCAACATGATTCACGATGCAATGCTTTAACGGAAAGAAAGGCTTGAGCAAAGCAGAGACCTAGTCATTGAAATGAGACCTGAATTTGTTGACGCACTCTCTAGATGCCTCAGCTTCAGCAGTAAGTTTACTCTCTTTACATTTCCTTTGTAGTCGAGAGAGGCAAAGCTGTGAATCTCATGAAGGACTCATCGAAAAGAAAGAGAACAAGAGATGAAATTGAAGAGGTGAAAGATTATGAGACAGCCTTGAAGTCAGACAGGCAGCTCTTTCTATAAGAAACTAAGAGGCTGAAGCAAGAGCATGATAACTTGGAAAGTGAAGTACTTGACTTACGCAAAATGAAGGAGCAAGTTATGCAAGACTTCGGCTCTCAGAATCTGGAAGAGCAGGTGCAGAACTTCAGCCTTTGACTTCTGCTGGTCTCTATTCTCATCCATTCTCTGAACACTACTAATAGAAAGAGTTAGAATATGGTGAATTCTTTTTGAAATTAAGCTTTAAAATCATCCTCTTTTTTAACCCCTCTCTTTAGGGGTTCCTATGATCTATATCACTTTTCAAGTTTCTCTTTTAATCAGAAGCCTTCTTCAACCAGGCTTCCATACTTTCTTCGACCTCTTCATGCTCCTTGTAAGTTTCACTAAAAGACTTGTCTCTGCAACTCCTCCTTCCAAGTATAACTCACTTTTCAACTAAGTCCTTAATCTGCTCTGCCTTCTCATAAGCCTTCCTACTTCTCTTATTAGTCTATTTCTTCCCTTCCTTGCTCTTCAATCTTTCTCTGCCTGGCTCTTAAGTGATCTCCTCATATTGGCGCCTCACGCCGTTTTTGAAGATCTTCTCAACTTCACTAATAGGCTTGTCTTAGAGCACAGGGTTCTGGCTCATCTTCTCTACAATGAATTCTATGATAGAAGGTTAATAGAACCCTAATTTACTTTGAGTGTCTGGCTCTTCAGCCACAGCTTCAGTTTTCATTTCCTCTTCAAAAGCCTTCTTTGCTTCCTCGATATCCTTTTTGGCTCCTATGAAAGAACTTTCTACTTTTTCGACTATCTTCTCCACTATAGCCTTTACAACTGCAACTTAATGATCGATGGCTATAATCAATTCAGAAGGAACTTCGGGCTCCTTTGCTTGATGATTAATATCCATATCAATAGCTTCTTATTTGTCTTACAAATTAAATTATACTTCATTGAACTTTATGTCTAATATAAGGTCGATCTCATTCTACTCTACTTAAAGAAGCTACTCAGCACTATCTTTGGAGTTGAGTCTATACAAAACTCTTTGCCATCTGCCCTTAGTATTAAGTCTTCCAATTCTTCATATAATCTGCTCTTCAGACCTTTTAGAGAAGACATCTGCGATGATGAGGTAAGAACCTCCGTTCTAGTTGATTTCATCATTCGTCTGAATGTCAGTCCCTCTTCCATGAGCTTCATTCAGCAAGTATATGCCATATTCCTTTTTTGCATTCTTCATTAAGTATCTGCCTTCAATCATGGATTCGATATTGGCGGCTTGCCCTCTGCTTAAACTTGTGAAGTCGTAGCCCGATCTCAAAAGGCCTATCTCTATCGCATTATAGTTAGTTGAAGCCACTATTAGAACTGGGGATTGGCTTAGCTGCTCTATTATAATTTCTTTGATCTTAGCCAAGTAATCACTCTAATTAGTGCTCACAAACACATCCGGGTATTGAGTCTTTATATTTCCCTAGAGTTAATCAAGAGTGGGAAATACTACAGGTGTAGCTTGAAAAGCTAGCTTTAAACAGTTCTCTTCAGTAAAAGAGAGATTGCTTCCAGAAAATTCTATCACTTTATGAGCTTGCTGAAAGTACTCAAGAGAGTTGATTATAGTATCAACAGAGCCATCAAACATAATCCAGTCTACTCGTCCACTAATACGTAGCTTTGCTACCATACACTAACAGCCTTGCTGTTCTTTTGCATCTTCTTTAATTAGGGCTAAGTGTAGAAATAGATGCCAGTATCTTTGGCAAAGAAGTTTAGATTGCAATTAAGCTACATTGCTTTAATGACTCTCTAGTATCGTTTGAAGTCTCTTTGCACTAAGTGTTCATTCTTGCTGAGTATAAAGACTGATCTTTTAGTTTTAAGAGCAATAAGGATTGCTAAAGCAATGCATATTAGGGTCTTCCCATTGCCAATACCAAAATGAATGAAGTGATTGCTGTTAAGGTTGTCACAGATATAGTTTAAACATAAGACCTGAGATCAGTAGAATTTGAAGCCTAAATTTTACTCCAAAGTTTCTAATTCGGCACTTACTCTTAAAAGTTCCTCTGGAGACCTGCTATTGAATCTGGATGCTACTTGGTTTTATAAGTTCTCATTCTTGAATAGCTAAAGAAGGTCATTAACAGCCTTTTCAGAGAAGGCTTCCATAGTCCTTGGCAATTGCATTATTCTATCAAGGTCATAGAAGTCACAGTTTAGACAGTTGTCAATAGTGTGAATGCTTAACTATACATTTTTCTCGACTTGCGCATTCACAATCAACTACTATACTTTCCTGATTTGTTCAATCTTCCCAACCCATTATTGATCTCTGCTTTGCAGTCTTGAAGCAAGGCCTTTCATAAAATGCACCATTGAGACTTTGTCGATGACTTCTTGCTTTTATAAGAAGGTTGCCCTTGTTGAAGATATGTAGTCTTTTAAAGACTCTAAGTTAGGGGCAGAGCATAAGGCACATATTCTTACAGAGTACTCTGTATACTCTACTGGAATGTCTCTTATAAGGTTCAATCCACAGTCTTGCTTAAGCAAGATAATAAAAGGCACGTTCATTATAAAGAAGGAATTTGGTATTAGTTTGAAGACCTAAGGGTCAATTGAAAAGTAGTGCCATGTTTAAGCCAAAAGCTGAATGATGCCTGGATTAGAGTCGTTTAGCTTCTAGACTATAGCAAGCTGCTTACTTAGGCATGTTGCCTCAGTAATAAAGACCAAGTTGGCTAAGCCTATAGCTTGTCTAGCATTGGGTGACCTTATAAGTAAGAGAATTGCTTCTTATATTAAGTTCTCTTCTGGCTGATATTTTTCCCCCTGTATAGTAACTGAGGGCAGCCAAGAAGATACGAGCCTTGTTGTCTTAGTCTAGCTTTTAGTTACTTGAGATCAACTCTGTAATTAAATAGAAGAGCCCTTGGTTCACTTAGGGTTCATTTGCCATCTCAAAGTGCTAAAGGAACGAAAAGAGTGATTGGGTGTTGCGGGCCATTATATCTTGAAGGATCTGTTCCATTTATTAATAATTTGATTATTTGAAACTTTCAAATTGCTTGACCAACATCTCATGGCCAATGATTGAGCCATAGTTAATAACCAGCTAAGGTAAGGGTCTTAGAGCTTGCATTGATTCACTTGCTAAGCTCACAGTAAGTCTGGAACTCACTCACCTTCATTTCTTCGTTTGAGAGGGAGTGGTTAAGATTTTCAGAGACCAGTGACTTGGTATCACTGCTGTTCTTGGCTTTCTTGCTTTTGTTATTGTTTATAAACTTTCTCACAACGTTCTTAAAATCCCATGTCTTTTAATAGCCTTTGAAATCCTCCTGCTACAACAGGAGACTCAATTCATAGTTGTTTAAATGTAGGAATTCCTTTGCTCTATTGATTTTGACGCTATCTTGGGCTCCCTTGTACTCAGCTTTAATGCCCTTCACTTTGCCGCCATCATCAATATTAGCCTTGGCTTCAAGATTTTCAAAAATCCGATCACCCTGGTCAAGAAGTTGAGCTAACTATTCATTTGAATTATCATTCCTTAACTCTAATATAGGTGCTTAGTAAAGGAAAAAAGCTTACCAGGGCTTCGTTCTCAATCTATAGGGGAAAAGACTCAGCAAGCTGATCCCGCTCTTGAGCTGGATTCATGGTATTTTTAAGTTTTGATTATAGTATTATATACTGGATTTTTAAATTTAATAGGTGGATTATTAAAAAATACCTCTAGATTCTTCAAATTTACTATAAGAAAAACCTCTCTCCTTCACTTATCCAGTGGATTTAAAGAGCTACAGCCCGCAAACCAGTTCAAATGCATTGCTTATGTTAATACCAACATATAAAGGTGAAAAAAATAGGCTTGCAAGAAATGGCGGACCCGCCATGGGTCTTTTGAGTGCTTTTCGAGTCTGGCCTCATTGAAAATTGGCTTTTTGGAAAAATCGAAAAATCCGAGGGCCTAATGGCGAATTCAACCCTAAACTGTTCATAACGTACATATAACCAGTAGAAATGTGTAGTGAAAGTAGAATGGAAAGCAAAGGCACTCGTTTTCGAAAATCGAGGTCATGGTTGAAGGGGGTCCAGACTGGCTTTGGATTCTAGACTTCAGACTGGATTTTAGACCCTATAAGAGGTGGGGTTTATACTAAAGTTGAATTTTTGCAAAAAGTAGTTTGGAAAGCTACTGGATTTTATAGACATATGGACTAAGTATAGAATAAGGAACACTTTCAACAATATATGATCACTAGAACACTCAAACTGAATTAGCAGCATTCTTAAAAGACTCTCTTTCTAAGACTCTTGAATTGGCCCTCTCATAATAAGTTAAATTGTGAAGTTTGGAATTTCGCTATTTATCGATTTTAAATCATCACTATACCAACTTATAAATTTATCACGCATATAAAGAAAAAATACGCCCCCCGCCCCCCGCGCCCGGCGCCCCCGCCACCCCCGCCGCCCCCCCGAAAAAAATAAAAGAAAAAAAAACGGTCTGTTGATGCCACCCCAAAAAATATATGCGTGATAAATCTATAAGTTGGTATAGTGATGATTTAAAATCGATAAATAGCGAAATTCCAAACTTCACAATTTAACTTATTATGAGAGGGCCAATTCAAGAGTCTTAGAAAGAGAGTCTTTAAGAATGCTGCTAATTACAGTTTGAGTGTTCCAGTGATCATATATTGTTGAAAGTGTTCCTTATACTATACTAAGTCCATATGTCCATAAAATCCAGTAGCTTTCCCAACTAATTTTGCAAAAATTCAACTTTAGTATAAACCCCCCCTCTTATAGGGTCTAAAATCCAGTCTGAAGTCTAGAATCCAAAGCCAGTCTGGACCCCTTCAACCACGACCTCGATTTTCGAAAACGAGTGCCTTTGCTTTCCATTCTACTTTCACTGCACATTTCTACTGGTTATATGTACGTTATGAACAGTATAGGGTTGAATTCACCATTAGGCCCTCGGATTTTTCGATTTTTCCAAAAAGCCAATTTTCAATGAGGCCAGACTCGAAAAGCACTCAAAAGACCCATGGCGGGTCCGCCATTTCTTGCAAGCCTACTTTTTTCACCTTATATGTTGGTATTAACATAAGCAATGCATTTGAACTGGTTTGCGGGCTGTAGCTCTTTAAATCCACTGGATAAGTAAGGAGAGAGGATTTTCTTATAGTAAATTTGAAGAATCCAGTGGTATTTTTTAATAATCCACCTATTAAATTAAAAAATCCAGTATATAATATATAATCAAAACTTAAAAATACCATGAATCCAGCCCAAGAGCGGGATCAGCTTGCTAAGTCTTTTCCCCTATAGATTGAAGAACGAAGCCCTGGTAAGCTTTTATCCTTTACTAAGCACCTATATTAGAGTTAAGGAATGATAATTCAAATGAATAGTTAGCTCAACTTCTTGACCAGGGTGATCGGATTTTTGAAAATCTTGAGCCAAGGCTAATATTGATGAGGGCGGCAAAGTGAAGGGCATTAAAGCTGAGTACAAGGGAGCCCAAGATAGCGTCAAAATCAATAGAGCAAAGGAATTCCTACATTTAAACAACTATGATTTGAGTATCCTGTTGTAGCAGGAGGATTTCAAAGGCTATTAAAAGACATGGGATTTCAAGAACGTTGTGAGAAAGTTTATAAACAATAACAAAAACAAGAAAGACAAGAACAGCAGTGATACCAAGTCACTGGTCTCTGAAAATCTTAACCACTCCCTCTCACGAGGAAATGAAGGTGAGTGAGTTCCAGACTACTGTGAGCTTAGCAAGTGAATCAATGCAAGCTCCAAGACCCTTACCTTAGCTGGTTATTAACTATGGCTCAATCATTGGCCATGAGATGTTGGTCAAACACTTTGAAAGTTTCAAATAATCAAATTATTAATAAAAGGAACAGATCCTTCAAGATATAATAGCCCGCAACACCCAATCACTCTTTTCGTTCCTTTAGCACTTTGAGATGGCAAAATGAACCCTAAGTGAACCAAGGGCTCTTCTATTTAATTACAGAGTTGATCTCAAGTAACTAAAAGCTAGACTAAGACTCCAAGGCTCGTATCTTCTAGGCTGCCCTCAGTTACTATACAGGGGAAAAATATCAGCCAGAAGAGAACTTAATATAAGAAGCAATTCTCTTACTTATAAGGTCACCCAATGCTAGACAAGCTATAGGCTTAGCCAACTTGGTCTTTATTACTGAGGCAACATGCCTAAGTAAGCAGCTTGCTATAGTCTAGAAGCTAAACGACTCTAATCCAGGCATCATTCAGCTTTTGGCTTAAACATGGCACTACTTTTCAATTGACCCTTAGGTCATCAAACAAATACCAAATTCCTTCTTTATAATGAACGTGCCTTTTATTATCTTGCTTAAGCAAGACTGTGGATTGAACCTTATAAGAGACATTCCTGTAGAGTATACAGAGTACTTTGTAAGAATATGTGCCTTATGCTCTGCCCCTAACTTAGAGTCTTTAAAAGACTACATATCTTCAACAAGGGCAACCTTATTATAAAAGCAAGAAGTCATCGACAAAGTCTCAATGGTGCATTTTATGAAAGGCCTTGCTTAAAGACTGCAAAGCAGAGATCAATAATGGGTAGGGAAGATTGAACAAATCAGGAAAGTATAGTAGTTGATTGTGAATGCGCAAGTCGAGAAAAATGTATAGTTAAGCATTCACACTATTGACAACTGTCTAAACTATGACTTCTCTGACCTTGATAGAATAATGCAATTGCCAAGGACTATGGAAGACTTCTCTGAAAAGGCTGTTAATGACCTTCTTTAGCTATTCAAGAATGAGAACTTATAAAACCAAGTAGCATCCAGATTCAATAGCAGGTCTCCAAAGGAACTCTTAAGAGTAAGTGCCAAATTAGAAACTTTGGAGTAAAATTTAGGCTTCAAATTCTACTGCTCTCAGGTCTTATGTTTAAACTATATCTGTGACAACCTTAAGAGCAATCACTTCATTCATTTTGGTATTGGCAATGGGAAGACCCTAATATGCATTGCTTTAGCAATCCTTATTGCTCTTAAAACTTAAATATCAGTCTTTATACTCAGCAAGAATGAGCACTTAGTGCAAAGAGACTTCAAACGATACTAGAGAGTCATTAAAGCAATATAGCTTAATTGCAATCTAAACTTCTTTGCCAAAGATACTGGCATCTATTTCTACACTTAGCCCTAATTAAAGAAGATGCAAAAGAACAGCAAGGCTGTGAGTGTATGGTAGCAAAGCTACGTATTAGTGGACGAGTATGACTGGATTATGTTTGATGGCTCTGTTGATCCTATAATCAACTCTCTTGAGTACTTTCAGCAAGCTCATAAAGTGATAGGATTTTCTGGAAGCAATCTCTCTTTTACTGAAGAGAACTGTTTAAAGCTATCTTTTCAAGCTACACCTGTAGTATTTCCCACTCTTGATAAACTATAGGGAAATAAAAAGACTCAATACCGGATGTGTTTGTGAGCACTAATTAGAGTGATTACTTGGCTAAGATCAAAGAAATTATAATTGAGCAGCTAAGCCACTTCCCAGTTTAAATAGTGGCTTCAACTAACTATAATGCAATAGAGATAGGCCTTATGAGATCGGGCTACGACTTCACAAATTTAAGCAGAGGGCAAGCTGCCAATATTGATTCCATGATTTAAGGCAGATACTTAATGAAGAATGCGAAAAAGGAATATGGAATATACTTGCTGAATGAAGTTCATGGAAGAGGGACTGACATTCAGACGAATGATGAAATCAACTAGAACGGAGGTTCTGACCTCATCATTGCAGATGTCTTCTCTAAAAGGTCTGAAGAGCAGATTATAGGAAGAAATGGAAGACTTAATACTAAGGGCAGATGGCAAAGAGTTTTGTATAGACTCAACTCCAAAGATAGTGCTGAGTAGCTTCTTTACGTTGAGTAGAATGAGATCGACCTTTTATTAGACAAAAAGTTCAATGAAGTAAAATTTAATTTGTAAGACAAATAAGAAGCTACTGATATGGATATTATTGATCAAGCAAACACGGAGCTCCCCGGAACGTTCCTCCTCCTCTGAAGCTCAGCACTCTAAGCCATCGATCATTAAGTGCAGTTGTAAAGGCTATAGTGGAGAAGATAGTCGAAAAAGTAGAAAGTTCTTTCATAGAAGCCAAAAAAGATATCGAGGAAGCAAAGAAGGGCTCTGAAGAAGAAATGAAAACTGAAGCTGTGGCTGAAGAGCCAGACACTCAAAGTAAATTAGGGTTCTATTAACCTTTTATCATAGAATTAATTGTAGAGAAGATGAGTCAGAACCCTGTGCTCTAAAACAAGCCTATTAGTGAAGTTGAGAAGATCTTCAAAAACGGCGTGAGGAGCCAATATGAGGAGATCACTAAAGAGCCAGGCAAAGAAATATCGAAGAGCAAGGAAGGAAAGAAAAAGACTAATAAGAGAAGTAGGAAAGCTTAAGAGAAGGCAGAGCAAATTAAGGACTTAGTTGAAAAGTGAATTATACTTGTAAGGAGGAGTTGCAGAGATAAGTCTTTTAATGAAACTTACAAGGAGCATGAAGAGGTCTAAGAAATTATGGAAGCCTGGTTGAAGAAGGCTTCAAATGAAAAGAGAAACTTGAAAGTGATATAGATCGTAGGAACCCCTAAAGAGAGGGGTTAAAAAGAAGATGATTTTAAAGCTTAATTTCTAAAAGAATTCACCATATTCTAACTCTTTCTATTATTAGTAGTGTTCAGAGAATGGATGAGAATAGAGACCAGCAGAAGTCAAAGGCTGAAGTTCTGCACCTGCCCTTCCAGATTCTGAGAGCCGAAGTCTTGCATAACTTGCTCCTTCATTTTGAGTAAGTCAAGTACTTCACTTTCCAAGTTATCATGCTCTTGCTTCAGCCTCTTAGTTTCTTATAGAAAGAGCTGCCTGTCTGACTTCAAGGCTGTCTCATAATCTTTCACCTCTTCAATTTCATCTCTTGTTCTCTTTCTTTTAGATGAGTTCTTCATGAGATTCATAGCTTTGCCTCTCTCGGCTACAAAGGAAATGTAAAGAGAGTAAACTTACTGCTGAAGCTGAGGCATCTAGAGAGTGCGTCAACAAATTCAGGTCTCATTTCAATGACTAGATCTCTGCTTTGCTCAAGTCTTTCTTTCCGTTAAAGCATTGCATCGTGAATCATGTTGGTGACACCGTCGGTGTCTAAGGTATAGAGCAAATCACAGATCCATTGCCTGTCTAAGTGGACCCAGTCTCGCTCATCAGGGAGAAAGTTGAGTAGTCAGGGGATGTCTCTCGCATAATCGAGGAAGTCCTGGACTGTAAGTCCCTCTATGTGAGGCACTGCGGACACTTTGACGTCTTCTCTTCTGATGTACTATGAAGACGGTTACAATTAAGGAGAGATGCTTACCTCCTTCTTTGCTCTTATGATGGACTTGAAGAAGTAAATGTTGGTTGAATCAGCTTGGGTAAGAAGGCCCGACAATCCTGGGTGAGAAAGTTGTAGAGTTCTTTCTTGCTTTTGCACTTCTAAGCTAGTTCTTAAACATCGATGCCAGTAAGTTACGCTTGGTTCATTAAATTCTAATAGGAGGGTGCCATCAGCCGTTTTAAATAGCCAAATATTGGCTCATGAAGACAGCACTGTTACTATAATGAGATAGTCATTTTCACTATTATGAAATGCCTTCAGCATGATACGATTTCCGCATGCGGATTTCCTACCAGCACCAAAGTAATTCATTATTAGGAAATTAAGCACTGAACTTATAAAATCAAGTTCTAAAAAGAGATAGTCTAAGCTGGTTGAATTTTTCCAATAAGAGGAAGAAGATAAAAAGCTCTAGCAGTTCAGATAGTGAGCGAAGCTCAAGTAGTGAAACAGATGATGAAAGCAATACTGCAGATTACATAACAACAAGTATGTTATACTAAAGGAACATTACAGTTACTGATGTTGAGATAGAAATTGTAAGTAAAGAGAGATGATTAACTACTACTATGATCTTGAAGATTCATTAGAATCTTTGAATTTCAAAGGGATTATTATTGATCCTAAGGAAAAATATAGAGTAAGTAAACTAGGAGGATTTAAGGAATGGTTACTAGATGGCCATTAAATAAAGACTCTTGGATAGATAACACTTGAGATTTACACTTTGTATTACCTAATCAGAATTAGAACTTAAGGCATACTCGAAAGAGCCCCTTTAATAAATATGAAGGAATTAGAATAGAAAGTACTAGAGAACCATAAAATGAAAAAGACTCACTTCCAGTCTTTGGATAGCATACTTAGCTTTAAGCTATAGTGCCTCGAAGATAACTCAAGATCATGAGGAAAGAAAAGGAGCAGTAGCAAAAAAAGCTAAAGCTGGCTCATGAATCTCAAAGACTAAGGATGTATGAAAAGCTAAACTTCTAGCAGATTATGAAGAGGCTTGTCATTTCATACTATAAGTTAAGAAGGTACCTTAACAATTTCCTTACAAAAACCAAACTTTTGGAATCTTAAGTAAGTTAATAGAGGCAAGTATAAGAAGCTGCACAGCAGAGCTCGCACTTATAATGTGAATATGCTTACTTATGACTAAGTGCTTATCTAAATATCAGATATACAGAAAAGCTTAGAGTAAAAGATCCAGTTTTAACCGTTCAAAGTAGATGATTAGAAGATTCCTTAAGAATAAACTAATGATGACATACAAGTAAGTTAAGTAGATAACGAACCTTCATAACAATAAAAGTATTTAGCTTCAACGCTAGTATGAAGCCTAACAATTCATACTCTTTCTTAGTGGAGGCAAGAGAATAATTAATATTGATGAATCAGTATTGCACTAGATGATGAGAGAAGAAGAGGCTGGACAGCTCCCTATGTTAAGAATAGGGTTACAAAATCTTAGAGGCTAAGTTAAATGAACTTGATTATTGGAGTGTCTAGTACTGGAGAGTTGTTCTACACTGTGAATAGGGGAAGAACTAATCAACACTCATTTATGTACTTCTTGTGCAAGCTTGCACTTACACTAGATGATATAGATTTGGAGTGGAGAAAGAATACTGTTATCATGATTGATAACGCTCCCTATCACAGATCTTAAGAAGTAATGGCAAAGTATGACAATCTCAAATTACCACTCATGTTTCTTGGGCCTTATCATTACAGGTTAGCTCCAGCAGAGCTTATTTACTCTTGGATTAAGAACAGAGACCTGAATCCCTTGAATACAAGAGCTTAATCAAAGTAAGTTATGATAAGTTAAACCTTATAGAGGTTATTGGGCCGCCTTTATGAAAGAGCTTGGCATGAACATAAGTAGAATAAATCAGAATCTTGTTAGAAGATGCTATTATCATGTCTTAACTGCTGCTTTAGAATCTATCTCACTTAAAGACTTGTGACATATAAGAAGATTTGAACTTAAGTATTAAGTAAGGTTTATTAGTGATAAAAATCGTAATCATATAAGATAATATTCAAAGCCTATTTATCATATGAATTTACTTATAAAATTTATGTCAAAATTTTCCTTATATGACTTAATTCCTTATATCAAGATTTTTTATAGTTTAATTTCCCATAAAAGCTTTAGAATTAATAAGCCAACTTTACTATTTATTTGTATTTGAACAAGAAAAAATTTAAATAATATATCATATAATTTAAAGTAAATTTCTTATAAGAGTATGTATTAAATTTCATCAAATAAACTTCAAATAAGTTAATTTCATCTTTAATTAGCACATTAAAATATAATAACATTCTTATTTATTTGGCTATAAATATAATATAATTAGATTTAAATTTATATATAAATAAATACTTTTAATTATAATAAATAGTTATTTGAAATAATTTTGCTTGGATTAAGGAAATAAAGAAATAAAAAATGAAAATTATACTAAAAATTATATCTTATTTAATCTTAAAATTTATTTGATAATCAAATTTACATGGATAAAGTATTGCTGAATGATAAATGTAAAAGTATATATCAAGAATTAGCTTTGATCCAATTTTTATGAATGTTCAAAATTTATATAAATTTACAAGTAAATAATTTATATATAATCATAAAATTATAGATTGATTATCTTCAAAATATAAAATAAAACTTATATTAAAATTAAAATTAAAAATAAATTTTAATTTAATTAAAATTGAATAGGAAATTAAAATTTTCCTTTAATGCCCTTACTGGTTCAATAAATGAACCTTTTAATGCCCTCTATGTTTGAAAATAAGTTTCAAAAATTAATAAAACTTAAGATTATTGGAGTCCTATAGATTTAGGAAATGTAAAAATTAACTTCCTTGATGAGAAGTAAGTTAAATTAATCAATAAAAAAAATTGATTAAATTAAATTAAAAAATTTAATATTTTAAAAATGCTACCAACAACAACCTCAATCCTTAGCCATATTTTGTAATAAAGTTACAAAAATTTAACAAATAAAGAATATATTTAAAGATTAATCAAATTCAAATGCTTAAGATTACTATTATTATGTGCAGTGTCTCTTGATGAATCGTAGTTATATTCCCCTAAGAGTTTGGTAATGCCGACACCAAGGGCTTTGCGTACCTTTGTAGATTCAGAGTTTGTTTGTCACCGCAAATCTAGACGTGTGTTAAAAACCATGTTCTATGAGATAACGTAACGAGCAATCCAAAGAATACCCCCTTGAGATGAACACGCTGCTTATAGCGCTCACCTGGCCAGTGGGTAGTGTTCTACTAGGTACCAAACTCTTTAGATCCAGTTTTTTGTATCTTTGCTTATTTTAAATTTTAATATTTTTAGGAGTTAATTTCAAAAACATGAAACAGAATGATTGAATTGCATAATAGAATTGCAAATTTATGATAAAAATTTTAAATTTCTAACAATATAATAGCATTGCATTTCTTGAATCAATGATCGCTAATGCAAATTATTTTAGGCAAAATTTACAAATCTATCACTCCATTTACAAATAAATCCGATTTCAATTGAAATTTTGTTCAACTTATTTTAGAATAGATATAATTACAATTAAATTACAATTAGAAAATTCAGAATTAGTTTTAGACCTCTGAAAAAAAATAAAGGTAAGTATATTTATTTTATTATAGACTAAAATAAAATATTAAATCCTAATTTTATAATTCTTAGTAATTTTTATTATAAAAAACCTCCAAAGTATAAATAGAAGCATTAAGATTATGATCTTTTAAATATAAAATTAAATAAATATATATTATATTTCTTAATCCAAAATAATATGATATACAATAAAAATATAAACAAAGCTAAATTAATAAATATTTTCATCTTTTTTGTTACAAGCTGATATATTTTGAAACCAAATTATTGATAAATATGCA
>ARYC01018055.1:0-18007 GCA_000711775.1 Oxytricha trifallax
CTTAAGGTATGCTCGAAAGAGCCCCTTTAATTGATATGAAGGAATTAGAATAGAAAGTATTAGAGAACCATAAAATGAAAGATTCACTTCCAGTCTTTGGGCAGCATACTTAGCTTTAAGCTATAGTGCCTCGAAGATAACTCAAGATCATGAGGAAAGAAAAGGAGCAGCAGCAAAAAGAGATAAGACTGGCTCAGGAATCTCAAAGACTAAGGATGTCTGAAAAGCTAAACTGCTAGCAGATTATGAAGAGGCTTGGCACTTCATACTATAAGTTAAGAAGGTACCTTAACAATCCCTTAAAAAAAGCAAACTTTTGGAATCTTAAGTAAGTCAATAGAGGCAAGTATAAGAAGCTGCACAGCAGAGCTCGCACTCATATAGTGAATATGCTTACTTATGACTAAGTGCCTATCTAAATATCAGATATACAGAAAAGCTTAGTGTCAAATATCCAGCTTCACTGTTCAAAGTAGATGATTCGAAGGTTCCTTAAGAATGAACTAATGATGACATACAAGTAAGTTAAGCAGATAACGAACCTTCATAACAATAACAGTAGTAAGCTTCAACGCTAGTATGCAGCCTAACAATTCATTCTCTTTCTAAGTGAAGGCAAGAGAATTATTAACATTGATGAATCAGTATTGCACTAGACTGATGAGAGAAGAAGGGGCTGGACAGCTCCTTATGTTAAGAATAGAGTTACAAAATCTTAGAGGCTTAGTCAAATGAACTTGATTATTGGAGTGTCAAGTACTGGAGAGTTGTTCTAACACTGTGAATAGGGGAAGAACTAATCAACACTCATTTATGTACTTCTTGTGCAAGCTTGCACTTACACTAGATGATATAGATTTGGAGTGG
The DNA here is from genome assembly GCA_000711775.1 of Oxytricha trifallax. Classification (NCBI taxonomy): domain Eukaryota; phylum Ciliophora; class Spirotrichea; order Sporadotrichida; family Oxytrichidae; genus Oxytricha; species Oxytricha trifallax. Next base: position 868 of record ARYC01018055.1, read on the forward strand.
AGAAAGAATACTGTTATCATGATTGATAACGCTCCCTATCACAGATCTTAAGAAGTAATGGCAAAGTATTACAATCTCAAATTACCACTCATGTTTCTTGGGCCTTATCATTACAGGTTAGCTCCAGCAGAGCTTATTTACTCTTGGATTAAGAACAGAGACCTGAATCCCTTGAATACAAGAGCTTAATCAAAGTAAGTTATGATAAGTTAAACCTTATAGAGGTTATTGGGGGCCGCCTTTATGAAAGAGCTTGGCATGAACATAAGTAGAATAAATCAGAATCTTGTTAGAAGATGCTATTATCATGTCTTAACTGCTGCTTTAGAATCTATCTCACTTAAAGACTTGTGACTATATAAGAAGATTTGAACTTAAGTATTAAGTAAGGTTTATTAGTGATAAAAATCGTAATCATATAAGATAATATTCAAAGCCTATTTATCATATGAATTTACTTATAAAATTTATGTCAAAATTTTCCTTATATGACTTAATTCCTTATATCAAGATTTTTTATAGTTTAATTTCCCATAAAAGCTTTAGAATTAATAAGCCAACTTTACTATTTATTTGTATTTGAACAAGAAAAAATTTAAATAATATATCATATAATTTAAAGTAAATTTCTTATAAGAGTATGTATTAAATTTCATCAAATAAACTTCAAATAAGTTAATTTCATCTTTAATTAGCACATTAAAATATAATAACATTCTTATTTATTTGGCTATAAATATAATATAATTAGATTTAAATTTATATATAAATAAATACTTTTAATTATAATAAATAGTTATTTGAAATAATTTTGCTTGGATTAAGGAAATAAAGAAATAAAAAATGAAAATTATACTAAAAATTATATCTTATTTAATCTTAAAATTTATTTGATAATCAAATTTACATGGATAAAGTATTGCTGAATGATAAATGTAAAAGTATATATCAAGAATTAGATATGATCCAATTTTTATGAATGTTCAAAATTTATATAAATTTACAAGTAAATAATTTATATATAATCATAAAATTATAGATTGATTATCTTCAAAATATAAAATAAAACTTATATTAAAATTAAAATTAAAAATAAATTTTAATTTAATTAAAATTGAATAGGAAATTAAAATTTTCCTTTAATGCCCTTACTGGTTCAATAAATGAACCTTTTAATGCCCTCTATGTTTGAAAATAAGTTTCAAAAATTAATAAAACTTAAGATTATTGGAGTCCTATAGATTTAGGAAATGTAAAAATTAACTTCCTTGATGAGAAGTAAGTTAAATTAATCAATAAAAAAAAATTGATTAAATTAAATTAAAAAATTTAATATTTTAAAAATGCTACCAACAACAACCTCAATCCTTAGCCATATTTTGTAATAAAGTTACAAAAATTTAACAAATAAAGAATATATTTAAAGATTAATCAAATTCAAATGCTTAAGATTACTATTATTATGTGCAGTGTCTCTTGATGAATCGTAGTTATATTCCCCTAAGAGTTTGGTAATGCCGACACCAAGGGCTTGCGTACCTTTGTAGATTCAGAGTTTGTTTTTCGCCGCCAATCTAGACATGTGTTAAAAACCATGTTCTATGCGATAACGTAACGAGCAATCCAAAGAATACCCCCCTTGAGATGAACACGCTGCTAATAGCGCTCGCCTGGCCAGTGGGTAGTGTTCTACTAGGTACCAAACTCTTTGGATCCAGTTTTTTCGTATTTTTCCTTTTAAAATATTTTTAAACTTTTATGGAGTTAATTTCAAAAAACTATGAAACAGAATGATTGAATTGCATAATTGAATTGCAAATTCAAGATAAAAATTTTTAATTTCTAACAATTTAATAGCATTGCATTTCTTGAATCAATGATCACTAATGCAAATTATTTTAGGCAGAATTTACAAATCTATCACTCCATTTACAAATAAATCTGATTTCAAATGAAATTTTGTTCAACTTATTTTAGAATAGATATAATTACAATTAGATTACAATTAGAAAATTTAGAATTAGCTTTAGACCTCTGAAAAAATATAAAGGTAAGTATATTTATTTTATTATAGACTAAAATAAATATTAAATCCTAATTTTATAATTCTTAGTAATTTTTATTATAAAAAACTTCCAAAGTATAAATAGAAGCATTAAAATTATGATCTTTTAAATATAAAATTAAATAAATATAAATTATATTTCTTAATCCAAAATAATATGATATACAATAAAAATATAAACAAAGCTAAATTAATAAATATTTTCATCTTTTTTGTTACAAGCTGATATATTTTGAAACAAAAATTTATTGATAAATATCAGATTATTATTGCTTCTAAATTTATTAAATGATTAAGTTTTATTATAAATTTATATTTGTACTTTATTAGGGTAAACTAAAGTACATTTTATTTACTTTTAAATTTAAATTAGGAATAATATTTTTCATATAAATATTATATGTTATTTAAATATGTTTATACAAAATAATTAATATTTTAAATATAGATAGCTATATTACTTAGATTATTTTTGTTTATATATTATATTGGAAGTCAATTAATTGATATAAAAAAGATATAATTTATAAGTATATGTTGCTAAAATTACAGTTTTATCTTATAGTTATTATGCAATTTCTAATTAAAATTTGGATTTTATTTTTTTTTCGAATAAATTTAATTTTTTTATATTTTACTTTATATTTGAGAATCAATCCTCAAATTTGAGAATTGCAAAAGGAAATTTCCTCAGTAATTTAGAAATGGAACTGTGTCGAATCTCAAATATTTTGAATTGAGTAGTCAAATTTGAGAATGAAAGTAGATTGTCTTGAGATCATTTTGTGAATGTCATATGATGCAATGTGAAATTTCTGCGATCAATTTGTTTCCAATTCTCAAATTGCTTAAGATTGAATTCAAAATTTCATAAAATTGTAAATAAAATCATAAATAAAAATAAAAAAATGCATTTTATATATGAATTGATATAAGAATGATATAAAATGATGAAATAATTAAAATATAAAGATTAATTTATTTTATATAGTTTAAATACAAATTTTGACCTAAGAGTATAAATATCTTAAAAATTTTTATTTTTATGCAAAAAATATGATGATAAATTATAAAATAGTAAAATTGAGAAATATGAGAAATATAAATTATTTGCTTATCAATATGTAAATTTATATCGATAATATAAATACTTTATGTATAAATTATAAATATCATAATACATTGTTTTTTATTTGTATGGATTAAGAATTGATGAATTTCTAACTTTATATGGAATTAAATTTATCTAAATTAATATAAGCTTAACAATAAATGCTTATAGCCCTTCAAAACCCCAAACCCCTGCTCGATTAAACTTGGGATTTTATTGCACTGGTTGGAAATAATGACCGCAGGCAAGAGAGACAATGAAGTCTACGCTTTTGCAGGAATTTAGAGCTAAAGCAAGTGTACATGAACGAGACTATGGTCCTTTGAATTCCACCATAGTAGTTAAGTTTTAAAATTTAATAGTATTAATAAATTAATTAAAATTTGAATTAAGGAAAAGAGGGAGGTTCAAAACGAGTGCCCCATGAACCTTGCAAATGACGCAACTCAGCTCACAGATGTCAAAAGTAGGGTAAGGACCACATATTCTACATCTACGCACTGTGCTCTATCCAATGGTAAAGTATGGGACCGAAATAAAATTCGAACTTTTTTCCCATATTACTGATCATTGGAAACTGCACTTTGAAGGCCCTATAATAAGTTAAATTGTGAAGTTTGGAATTTCGCTATTTATCGATATTAAATCATCACTATACCAACTTATAAATTTATCACGCATATATGTATTGGGGTTTTGGGGTTTATATATATATAAAATAACTATTCCAACCTATAATAAATTTTTCTTTCATGTATTGATAAACTTTTATGACTTAAATTACTTTTTTGCTATTGACATTCGTTTTCTGATATAAATCTGCATTAAAAATTAAAAGAATATTAATAGCTCATTCACTATTGCTTTTATTCATATCTGTAAAAATATTTGGATAAATTATGATTCTTTTCACATAATAAGTACTCCATATCAAATTATATTTATAATAACAAATTATTAACAATTCATTTTTTTAAAAAAGCTTCTAATTACTGCTTAATAATTGAATATTTTTATTATTTGTAATAATTAATTTTCAAATTATTAATCATTGTTTCCATAATGCATAATGAGAATAAATATCAAATGCCTAATAAATATGGCAAGGATCAAGTTTGATTACATAATGCCAGCCCGTTTATAGGAAGAATTCATAAAATTCAAAATAGCTAGAAAATATGTATTCTAATTAACAATTAAAAAATATAAATTACTAAAGGAATAATTGCAAGATCTAAATAATAAAAAACAAAATTTATCCAAAATATTATTGTATAATTATATGAAGTCCTTTTAAAAATTATCAGTTTGAGAAAGAAAATAGGCAAAATAAAATTTATAAATCTCAGAACATTAACGAACTAAACTAAAAGAAATTAATGAAATGGCCGACAAATAATTGATTGTTTAGAGATATAAAACCTTTACAGATTTTATATTGAAAAATACTGTTGAAAAGCTAAGAATAATAATAAAAACTATTAATATATGGTAAATTAAAATGGTAATTTTTTCAACAGGCTAATAGAAAAACTAGAATTAAAAAAAAAACAGAGGTATTTTGAAACTAAATAAATTACTATTGTAGGAATAGATTTGGGAAAATAATTTATTATTAATAAAATAAATAATTAAAATCTTGGCAGTTAACTTTGTCCTAGCCTAGACAATATGGTACTTGTTCGATAGAGAATTCAAAATTAGCTGGACTTTACTATTGGCGGTACCCCTCTATCGCATTTCTGAAGTGAGATAACTTGAGTTTAATTTTTGGTGATTTGTTTAGTTGATTTTGTCGCCAAAAATTAAACTCAAGTTATCTCGCTACAGGTATGCGATAGAGGGGAACCGCCAATAGTAAAGTCCAGCTAATTTTGAATTCTCTATCGAACAAGTACCATATTGTCTAGGCTAGGAAAAAGTTAACTGCCAAGATTTTAATTATTTATTTTATTAATAATAAATTATTTTCCCAAATCAAATCTTCCTACAATATTATTATTATTAACACGATATTATAAAACTACAATAAAACATGAAAATAAAAAATGCTGCTCATTTATGAATCATATTAACCATAACATAATAATTAAATAAAATATGTGTAAGGCTTTTAAATAGAGATTTATGTTATAATCTTTTGATATTATGATACCATAATAAAATTAATCATAGCAGATTATTATTCAAATTCTAGAATAAAATTATTGAAATTTTTGTAAAATTGATATATAACAAAAATATCATTAGATTCATTAAAATATTGATAAGTTAAATATTTGAGTGAAAGATAAAAATTAAAAAATGGAGATAGTAATTTCAGTAATTATGTATTTTTTAGTTAGCTAGTGAGTATTAAGAAATATTAAATTAATTTATAAATTATGCTTACATTAACCTACAACTTAAAATAAGACATACCTAAAATTTAGTAATTAATTCAAAATATATAATTTATTAAAAAGAAAACTTGTAATAATTTAAACGAACTGCATTATGCATTTTAAATCTAATGTTAAAATCATTATTATTCAAAGATTTTTGATTGTTTAATTAGCCGTTTTACCAATAACACTTCAAGGTATCTTAGCTGAATATTTTGATTTATAAATTTGATAATATCTTTAGTGTTCATAGACTCTTTTTATTTTTATGTAATTTTCCACTCCTTTTGAAATTCATTGATAATCATAATATTATGCATGAATATATTGAAATTAAAAATTATTACAAATTATATATAAGTAGAATATATTTACTGAAATATATATATATATATGATTGGAATATGTTCAAAGTTTTTATTTAAAATTAATGCCACATAATTTTATTATTTTTTATCTTATTTATTTTTAAAATATGCTTGGAATTTGATTATTAAATTAAATATTTAAGATTAATTTATCATTATTTTAAAGCCTATTCTCAAACAACTGAAAATAAAAAATATGTTTTTATTTTATATATAAAAAAACACACTTACCTCATGGTGTATTATTATTAATATTATTATTATTGAAACTCACTTGAAATTAATAATGGGGCTTAAGCTAACCAGATAGTAATTAGATTTTTATTTCATCAATTTGACTTTCAACATCATCAGTTAACTCTCCCTATAGTCATAGTGTATAATAGTTACAATTATTATTTTATAAAAAGTTTAGGATCATTGTTTATTTCTTTTGAAGTATAAATAAAAATCAGTAATATAAAAAGACTACAGCTTATTCTTATATGTTTATTTTTATATTAATTAATCCCTGAGTTAATTGACATGTAAAATTATGGTAAATAATTATAATAGTTTTTAAAAAATACAATTTAATTTAAATACATTAATATTTCATATATTTGAAAATTAAAAATGACAACAGCTGAATTTATTTTAAGATATTGTCCTACAAAACATTCTTTTTCTGTATTACTTATTAGATATATAACTTTTCATAATTGCTTTTAATTATTATTGATTAAGTATTAAATGGAAATATCTTACTGAATACTTTAATAATGTTAATTTATTAACATAAAATAATTTTTTCTTCTGTAAAAAACTGATTTTCTCATAATAATTCAATTTAATTAAGTATATTATATAAGTAAAATACAGTTTATTAAAAATCTATAGATTATATTTTAAGAGAATAAAAAAAGGGTTTTCAAGAAAATTAATTTATTATATATATATATATATTTATGATTCCCAAGATTATATTTGACAGTAAACTTCGAATTAATATATGCAGTATGTTTAAGATTCAATAACTGAATGGATTATTATATGTAGATTTCCATCCTTACTATAAATATAAGTAAATAATATAATTTTATAAGAATAAGTTTCACAATAAATAATTTATCTTATTAATCTATAAATTTATATAAATTATTAATATAAAATAAAATTTATCTTAATAGATAATTAAAATATAAATTTAATAATAAAATTTACAATTCAAAGAAATAGGTTAATATTTATAAAAATAAAGAACAATTAAATATAAAAAACACTTTTAATAATCGTTAGAATGTGAGTGACGAAAGTTATGAAAAAAGTAGTAATTAGTCTAGCTATATTAAAAAAACTAATTCATATCACAAGCTCAACCCTTCTTATGTCAAATCTTTCATGATATATATATATATATATAAAATAATCATTATTTTATTTAGAAAAACTTGGTTAATATACCTTATTAATACAGAGTAAGAAAGTAGTTTCAATGATATTTAATGAGGGAATATACAAATTTTATAGAAGTATTTATAATTTACAATGACTTACATAAATAAACATAGGCTATAAATAGATACGTTTAGACTTCAAAGCTTAATATTTATCATACCTAATTTCTGACTCCGAAATTTATTTATTTATATATTTATTATGAATATAATGTAATTAATAATATAACAATAAATAATTTGCTATAAAATATGTAATTATCATTTTTAATATTACAATAAACATTATTTTGCTTAATTTTTCATCTTATAAAGTAGTTATTCTTATCATATATAAAGAAATAGTTTCTGGTAAGAAATAAATTAATAGCATCATATAGTAAAATATAGATTTAAAGAATAGGAGCATGAATAAAAAATAAGTAAAAATTATACTAAATCTTGTTAGCTCGAATATAATATCTTATTTGTATATAAATCAAAAAATATATCTATCATAAAATAAAATTAAATGCTAAATATTAAAAAAATAAATTATATTAAAATATTTAAGGGGTTTATGATATATTATATAAATCTAAACAATAATTATATCATAACTACATAACGTTAAAAACACAATAAAATATTAAGGAAATAGTATATTTAAAAAATTAATTACTAAAAAATTTTATTGATTTAGTTAAAAAAGAAAAATAATCTATATATTTTTTTAGAAAATAAAAAAAAAATTGAAATAATTTTTGTGTTAGAAAGTAAGGATGCTTTATACAAAAATATATTATAATACTTTAGGAATATTTGAATTTTTTTGCATTTTACAGTGGTAAACCCCAAAACCCCATTGAGTTATAAATCGGAGGTCGATCGAGCATATTAATAATCAATTAAAAGTTAATTTTATATTATATTGAATAGATTATAAAAGTCAATCAATTCTAACAATCAATCAAAGTTATCATTAAGTATTATGATTAAGTTAATAATTTTGAAAATCTATAGAAAATTTAAACATCTTTTTGAATATATTACAAAGAAAAATTTCTTAGAAAACACTATATTTTTTATATGATTTTTTTCATGCTAAAAATAGTTGTATTGATTCTGTGAAGATATATAACATATATAAATAAGAGGTAAGTTAGTTCACATTTATTTAGTATTATGATACTTTCTATAAAAATATTTAGATTTTTTTCTAAAAAAACTCTAACAAACCCTACCAAAATTAATTTCCAGACCAATATGTTTATCCTATTTTAAGCTATATTTTTATGTCTAAAATTCAAAATTACTATTCAATTATAAAATCGATATAAACTACTATGTTTACGATGGTTATTATTTGAAAATTAAAAAGTCAAAACTTATTTAACTTCTTAAATTATTGATAGTATTTCCAGCCTAAATGAAACTAATTCTATTTAAAAGTTCTAAAATACAGAAAGAATTATACTTTTTTTACAAAAATTATTTTTACTTAGAATAAATTAATTTATATTGCATTATACAATATCTAACAAGGTATTTTGATAACATTTAATTATGGAAGGATTTCTAAAAATAATAATTTCAGTTTATATTAAAATAAAAATTTTAAGGCATATTTATTCTATGATTTATAACTATTTACTAGTTAATTTCTTTCATTGATAGTTTATCTTAAAAGTCTAATTTTATAAATTTAATGAAAGAAATTAAAATAATTTTAATTGAAAAAAAAGATTTCCTTTACTATCATCAACTTACTGTTGACAATTTAAGAAAAAATTTATTGCTAAAGAAATTAATTTTAATCAAATTAAGTTAATATATAAAAGATTAAATTGAGACAAAAATGAAATAACTTCAGTCTAATGAATTAAAATTACTAAATTTATTTTTCAGTATAAAAATTTACAATCAACTTTCTCTATCTCATTATTATAGTTTTTAGATTATTTTATTGTTGATAAATTTGCAAGCTAATCTGTCTCTAAAGTAAACTTTGTAAGATTTATTGTCAAAATTAAAATAAAGTATACTTTATCTCTTCATTTGTCATATAAGGTTTAGTGTAAGACTTTGAGTAACACTTGTATATTAATTAAACGGGAAAATATCACTACCTACTGGTGATATAATCCCGTCTAAAAATATTCTGATAAATGTAAGTTTTTTACTAGGTAAATAAACATACGATTGTATAGTCTTTATATCAAAAATTTTAGATAGGATGATTTGGCATATTAAAGTCCCTGAAATTTATCAAATACAGCTTTATAAATCATTAGTAATTTTATAAAGTACTTAAACATTGGCTCAATTAAAGTTGATTTTTCTAATAAAATATTACTATTTGTTAGAGTTTTAATTAATTAAATTATAAGTGATTTTTATTACTGATTACAATATAATATTAGTTTAATAAATTAAATTGATAGATTTTGTAAGACATTGTTAGAGTTTGCTTGACTTTTTATTTTAACTTATAATAGAAACTAATTTAACTTCAAAATGATTTTTACACTTTGTGACAAATATAAGAAAAACATAATGAATATCAAATCAAGCTATGAAGAACAATTATATACAAAATTCAAAATACTCAGAATATAGATTTTTTTTTCATAAAAGCAATTATCAAAGATAATCGAAAGATGAGCACAATTAAAATTCCGTAGCATATAAAATGGATGACGAAAAATATTAAGATGATTTGGTCTAATGCAGAAATACTATTTGGATTGTTAATAGTCAATTTAGTATAATAGAATTAAAGTTGGAATCTCTAACGAGCATCCATATGAAGAGGTTTATCTTTGGTCTCTAATTCACCTTTGGACTAGGCCTATACAAAATACGTTCTGCTTTTAATGCTTTGTTTAAAAAGATCGTCATTTCAATGTTTTAAGACACATACTAATGACATTCCGTAAATTTAATATGAAAGTTTAAATTAATTAATAAAATAAATCACACTTAAATGAATATTTAAAACGCACACACAATAACAAGTGCTGCAACATGCAATATTCTAATTCAAAGTTCTATACCTTATATCAAACTTAAAATAAATTTCTATCCAACCAATGTCTCTAAATCCTTTAATGAGGAAATACTATCCTCATCATGTTGAACTTCCTCAATAATTTAAGCAAGTCTCCCGTTATTACTTCTTCTCCATATGACCTTTAATAAGGAAGAAAGCTCTCTCAGCTTATGATTATGCAGTCTTTTGAGCCTCGCCCAAAACATTGTCTAAGTGTCTGGCACTTGCTCAAAAACAATGCCACACTGCTATCCCTGAGTCTACTATCTCTTCCGATCATTTAGTATAATTATACTTTAGATGAGACATAAGAAGCCAAAAGTACTATCGCTTCAACTTGGAACTTAGTGTCGACTCCTCTTTTATATTTAATCGGGAGAAATAGTATCCCTCTATCTTTATTTTTGATAGAAATCAAGAAGTCGGGGTCTGCTATTGAGTAAGTTGGTATCCCCAATTTCATTAGCATAAATTGTTCAACTTTTTAATTCATTTTATTTTGAGTTGATGAGGATGAGCGATGCATTATTTTTATGTTGATAAATCTATTTTAATTTAGCGTCTGCAAGGATAACTGGATTATTAACACATACCACTTAACAACTGTCCTCTTCAAATTTCCTCAGAGCTTCTTGTCTTTCCGATAAAAATTATATCTCACCAATATTTTCAAGCACATTTTGGAAAAGATATTTGGGATAACTAGAGTTTGCAGGAGAAAATATAAAAATCATCTTGTTTTGTAATGCCCACAAACCTGTAATTGTCTTGCCAAAAGAATAAATTGACCCCTGTTCAAGGACACAGTCATACTCATCCATAATGATTAAATCATCATTAACCTGATACCTGTGGTATAATTCCATGTCGAGTACTCTCACTTTATCTTGAAGTGTACCAATTTTTTCTTCCACCATAGTTCTCAGGATGGATGCTATATGGATCAAGAATTGTGACTTTCTTATGCTGGTTGAAAATTAAATTGCTAATATAGCCTAGACCCAAGTCTTGCCGGACCCAGTTGGCATTTCGATTAATATAATTCTATGTTTTGAGTTTGCTATAACTACAGCTACCATAGATTAGTAACAGGAGTGCACGTATTCATCTGAATTTTCACTAAGGCATTTAGATAGCTCATAGAACTCCATCAATGGGGCCGCCTAGTTCAATGAGTACCTAATAGTTTTCTCATCAAAGTAAGCTGTGCAGAATTCTTCCGAAGATTCCTATTTTCTATCAACACCAAATGAGATTATTATATTCACCTCTCTTGAAAATTACTCTGAAGGGCATTAGATGAAAATTGTAAAGTTGAAGCTGGCTGACATTTAAGGCTTTCAAATATCTAAATAAGCCTTGCTAAGTCGAAATCCACGCTACTTCTTTTCAAAATAAAGTCGGCCAGAAGTTGTCTTTGATGGAGCAACGATAAGAGACCATCCTAAGAGCCTTCATCTTTGCTAACCTTGATTTTTCAGATAATCGAACCAATTTGCTTTTAGTCACTCTCTTCATAATTTCTTAACTATTTAAGAATTTACATCCGGAGAAATTCTATGGATTCTATGCGATTAGTAACGATACTTGACTCGAATAACCCTCAGCCTACAAACAAGCGTTAAGTAAAATCTTGCTTTATTCACTGGATATAAGCTAAGAAACTCCATTTTACTCCACTTCTTAAGCCATGATGATTAAACCCTTTGAAGATTATTATTGAAGATCTTTGAATTGCGTTAATATAGACTAAAGAATGCGCAAAGTTTGAAAAGCCTCATCTTCAGTAGCAATTCTGAATTTCTTGGAGTTTTCAACAAAGGGCAAAAAGGTCTTTACCAGCAAGCCACTTCATTTCAATACGATGGGACCTCCTTGACCATCATTAAGTTTAGCTTAACAAGTAACTCAGGTTGAAGATGTCAAAATGCTTACAAAATATCAGAATGTAAACGCTCACTTATGAGCTTCAATATTTCCTAAATTTATTGATTAGCGTTGTGATTAACAGCTTCATAAGATATTTCTGTACTATTATCCAAAGTATGTTTAATTGCTTCCAATACATGTACCTTGAGTTTCGGCTGTGCTGAATCAAAGTTCTAAATTATTTCACATGCTAGTCACTGGTTAGCACTCATCTTAAATTTCCTTTCTGCCTCTGCATGTCCGGTATTCTAGCAAATTTATTAAGTTTTAACCCTTACACAAGTTTGTCCTGAATGGTTTGCATTTTTTCCTATTAATGATTTCTTTATTCAACTCTTACATCTAAGCCTTGCTTATTGATCTTCAGCCTTTACCTCTCTACTCTGATAAAATTTTAGAATTGATTTTTTGAGTATCCTTTGAGAAGACTTCGCTTAACTTAGCTATATCATCCTTGACAGCCAAGAAGGTTTTTGTGAAGATTGAAGTAATCTCTCTGAGGTGAGTGAAAGCGGCATGAGTCATTTTGCCAGTTTATTTTAAAACTCTCTTGCATGATCTTTTCCTACTACCTTTGATAATATCACTGCTGTTCTCAGTACAAGACTCGTCTGAACGATCCTCATCTAAGTCTGAGCGCAGTGGAGATTAGCTGCTCCTTGCTTCTATCTATATAGGAGAGCAAAAGAAATTTTAAAATGTGAGCTTACCTTCGGCTTTCCGCATGAGTAGTGCAGGCTTTTTAAATTTTAAATTTAATAATGAGTATTATAAAACTTTATTTGTGATTTAAATTAATTTATAAGCTAACTTTACATAAATTGTGATTGTTATCATAATATGGGGATAATAATTTAAATTTAGATTAATACATATTTATTTAATATTAATCACCCGAAACTGTTTTTAACTTATAAGGTTTTGGAAAATATGAATAAATAATTATTCACAATTTTCGACATTTTTTAAGGAATTTTAAGGCTGCTTTGTGATTATTCACACATTTTAACATTTTATAATCACAGATTATGACTTCTTAATTAATAATTAAATTACAATGTATAATTTTTTTTAATTTCATATACTATATATTAAGCTATTAATTTATAAGTCTAAATAATATTAAGAAGTCTTAACACATCTGAATTCAAAGAGGACTTTCAACTAGGCCAGAGCAACAGATGACAAAATGCAAGGTGGCTACAAAAAAAATATGGCTGCAAGTCAGCTTTCATCCAGGTTTAGATAAAAAACTGATATTTATAAGTAATTTACCGAGATATGTAAGATTCATGAAACATAATTTCTTAACAGTGAACATGCACTTGCCTCCCTCGAGTTCAGTGTATAAGGACTGCTTAAAGCAGATACTGAAGAGGGAGAAAAAGGTCTTTACAAACGAAGAGGTTAAATTTATCAAAGTGCCAAAATACGAAGAGCTGTCTGTGAGGAATATACTGTCAGAGATCTGACAAGTCAAGCGGATATTGGAGTACCTGCCACACATCGACAACAAAAAGAAAGTTATGGACAGATAGTATTTTTTAATATGCTAATAAAATAATCAAATACGCTCAAGATATAAGATTTGATGAAACTTAAAAAGAAGAAAAAAAAACTACATTCTTATCTCTGACGCTTGGCACAAGAAGTTACTTCAGCATCCTTATGTATCAAGTATGACTCCTTAAGTATTTATACCATATTTTTCAAAGTCCTGGTAAAACGATACATCTACTCATAGAAAGAACTAAAATAATTGGCCTTAGAAAGCCCAATTAAAAGTAAGAAGTTGGTATGAGCTTCAAAAGAATGAGAGGGCAAGGAGGATTAATGATTTTAGTGAATACAGGATTTAATAAGATGAAAAACCAAATAAATAATGGAGATTTTCAGAAAAGCAATGGTCTAAGTTAAAAGTCTTAAACTAAAGACCTCTAAATAACTATGTTTTACAAGATTCACTTATCAAAACTTTTTAAATAATTAATTCTCTTAATTCCTTAATCACAAATACTTTCTATATCTCGTTCGTCAAAGCCCATTAAAGCTTTTATTGATTGAGTCCCTATACTATTTTACTAATTGTTGCATAGTGCAGAGCCCTTTTAAATTTTCTTTTCACCAAACTGAAATGTCCTCAATGAGGTTTGAATCAGGGAAGTAAGATAGTGTGAATAATATAGGGGTCTCTGCCATTTCGAAATATTACTTCACTATGTTGCTATGCTGCACTCTCAAGTTGTCCAAAATGACAACCGCATCTTTAGCTCCTAATTTCCCAAACAGATCATCACAAAATTCAAGAAACTTTCACAGTTGACTGAGTTATTAAATTGTTAGAAGTATATTAAGCCTCCCGTATTTGATATTGCTACCACAACAGCAATTTTAAAGTTTTTTCCCAAACCAATTTGTGCTAAATGTTTTAGTTTTTTGCACTATATTCTTTTATTAATTAGTGTGATAAGTAAACATTGTCTCATTTAAGAAGATTATGCCGTAGTTCGCTATAAATAATTATCAACTCCTTGCTATAGTGCTTCAAGAGCCTATTGCCTTTATATAAGTTTTGGATGGATGGATGTTTAATTGCCTTATCACCTTCTGTTTAACTCCGTGCTTTTTATATAAGTTCCATAAAGTAGATCTTGAAAATTGATGTCAGGGTTGTTTCTATGAATAAGAATACATCTCTCTTATAAAGTTTTCCTGCAATCTTATTTAAAGACTACTGACTAGTCAAAGTTTCAGTTAACTTTTCCGAAATTTTTTTAGCCTTCTCACTCTTTTGAATACCGTTTATAGTTTTCCTCATAAACTCTGCAAATTATTTTTACAGTCAAAGCCCTTAAACTTGTCAGTTGGGAGATTGCTAGCTCACCAATGAAATTATTCTCCAATTACACTGTGATTCTATGAAACGGCAATTAATCACAAAACTGACTTAATACAATTTTTGCATTAATTAAGTTTTAAATTAATAAGTTAATAAGAAAATTAAAGTATGAGTTATGGTGCCTCAGTAATATTGATGACTTTGAATCAGGATCCTAAGTAAATATCAATGTCAACATTCTGACACAAAAATAAATATTTAGAACCATGAAGCCATCTGTGCACAAATTTGGATAAAATGGTATGAATTGTAAAAACTAAAATAGAATAAACATTGAATGAATATCAATGTCAAGTTTCTACTTGCAGATTAAAAAGGGAAGAAGGCAGCATACTAGCATTAATCCAGACATCACCTAGTCGAAAAGATTGAGAAATAAATGAAGAAAGCTTACGAATGCGATGGATGCAATTTCAGATTCAGCAACAGAAAGTCCTTGCTTGTTTAAAAGAAAAATGACAAGAGATATTTAAGAATCGACAAAATGAAGCTTTAAGATAACATTAAAATTAAATCAACGCATCTTGTTGAAAAACCAAAAGTATCTCAATATGACATCCGAGTGAAAGAAGTGTGGTAATAGCTGGAAGGCAATCTTTTCTAACGCGGTTTTCGGCACCCTACGGGAAGACGTCCATAATGAGGAACAAAAAAATATTAATTTATATATAATTTTTAATTTTGGAATTCCATGTATCCGCACAAAAAACCTCAATAAAGTCATCGTCTATTATCTAAAACTATGCT
The DNA here is from genome assembly GCA_000711775.1 of Oxytricha trifallax. Lineage (NCBI taxonomy): Eukaryota > Ciliophora > Spirotrichea > Sporadotrichida > Oxytrichidae > Oxytricha > Oxytricha trifallax. The sequence continues at coordinate 16,838 of ARYC01018055.1, forward strand.
CAACATAACTCATCGTGCTCTTCAGCCCTCAACTAACACGATCCATACACTTTTCGCACACTTTTAAATTCTTTGAAGGGCTTATTAACGTGCGGAAACAAGACAATTTTATCTTTAAAAAGCATAGTAAATTAGCGGCACTTGAATTCTTCGGATCCTAACTTTTTAATGAGGGCAGAGTTTTTCAATCTGACTTCGAATTCACGTAAAATGGATAGTTAATCAGTACTTTAATTCCACAGGTAACAATAACTGAGGACAGGCAAGCTACTCAGTGTTGTAGAGATGGACCCCTATTAGTAACTGTGTTGCTTTGACTTACTCTACGATACACTTTCAGATAAGAATATCAAAGAAATACCTAATGAACCTTATTTAAAATGAAGGTTGTTTGTTTATGTGAGCTACCAATGCTAAACCAGAAGCAGCACTATCATTTTTTAAGAAGCATGAATATAAGTTGTAGTAAACAATAATCTGGATCAAAACCAATCAAAACGATAAAATATATCGTTGCCCTGTTATATATATATATACACAACACGGATTTTAGCTATGTCTGGTTGAAATGAAAGACAGCTTTGAAAATGTCAAACAATTTAGTAAAATGAAATCAAGTCTAATTGTCATTGTTGAATCTATGCGAAGCATGTCAAAGAAGCTAGAAGGATTAAACAATATTGTGGAAAAGCTTGTCCCAAAGGAACTTATCTGGAAATCTTTGGAAGGGCTCATAATATAAGAATAGGATGGACCTCTATGGGAAACCAGTTGTGAATTGTTATATATGTGTGATTTAGAGATTAGATTAGATATTAACTGAAAGGTAAAATAAATACTAGAGATTAACTTTAATAATATAGTACTTAATATATAATCATTATTACTTTTATTACTACTACTATTAAATATGTTTGTTTAAACCTTTGATTAGTTGATTAGGTTTAATATATTTAATGTCTACGGGCCTTACTGGACTACCGGTGGCCAGCCTTTTAGGTCCCTAACTGCCATTCGGGATTTATCCTGGGGTGCACTCCCCTGCCTCCAGTAGTGCGGTGGTAGCTGTAAATTCCCGTTTTTATTTTTTTCTGAGATCAGAGTTCAATTGAGCTGGGAATCTGAAGCAGTAGGTAAAGTTAAGGTACCAGCTGAGATCAAGTGGTTAAG
>ARYC01018056.1:0-48002 GCA_000711775.1 Oxytricha trifallax
ATTTACTAAAATGAGAGAATTCTCATAAAATATGTTAACTTAGAGTCTATTATAGTTAGTTCATTTTCTTAAATAGCAGCAAATATTCTACCAGAGTGTCATACACTCTACTATCAAAGTTGATCAAGGAAGAATTTATCATTATTATATTAAAATATATCAGCAAACTAAAATGAGCGCAACATTTTAAGAGAAAGGCATAATAACAAGTGAAGAGAAATTTGTGAACGACATCAAGACTGACATTGCTTGGTCGAGCCATTGCTTGCTAGATCTTAAAAACAATCAAGAAATGAACTCACAGATTGCTGAGCATTTGTTAAGTGGTCAGCCCTTCCAATTCGATTTGTGTCCAGAGTAACTATCTTTCAAATAATTTATAGAGATTTCTTATGAGAAATTCTACATAAAAAATGAAGAGGAATTTGTAAACGACATCAAGACTGACATTGCTTGGTGGAGCCATTGCTTGCTAGAACTTAAAAACAATCGAGAAATGAAGCTCACAGATTGCTGAGCATTTGTTAAGTGGTCAGCGCTTCAAATTCGATTTGTGTCCAGAGTAACTATCTTTCAAATAATTTGTAAGATTTCTTATGAGAAATACTTCATATCAAGTGAAGAGGAATTTGTGAACGACATCAAGACTGACATTGCTTGGTGGAGCCATTGCTTGCTAGATCTTAATAACAATCGAGAAATGAAGCTCACAGATTGCTGAGCATTTGTTAAGTGGTCAGCGCTTCCAATTCGATTTATGTCGAGAGTAACTATCTTTCAAATAATTTGTAGAGATTTCTTATGAGAAATTCTTCATATCAAATGAAGAGGAATTTGTGAACGACATCAAGACTGACATTGCTTGGTGGAGCCATTGCTTGCTAGATCTTAAAAACAATCGAGAAATGAAGCTCACAGATTGCTGAGCATTTGTTAAGTGGTCAGCGCTTCCAATTCGATTTGTGTCGAGAGTAACTATCTTTCAAATAATTTGTAGAGATTTCTTATGAGAAATTCTTCATATCAAATGAAGAGGAATTTGTGAACGACATCAAGACTGACATTGCTTGGTGGAGCCATTGCTTGCTAGATCTTAAAAACAATCGAGAAATGAAGCTCACAGATTGCTGAGCATTTGTTAAGTGGTCAGCGCTTCCAATTCGATTTGTGTCGAGAGTAACTATCTTTCAAATAATTTGTAGAGATTTCTTATGAGAAATTCTTCATATCAAATGAAGAGGAATTTGTGAACGACATCAAGACTGACATTGCTTGGTGGAGCCATTGCTTGCTAGATCTTAAAAACAATCGAGAAATGAAGCTCACAGATTGCTGAGCATTTGTTAAGTGGTCAGCGCTTCCAATTCGATTTATGTCGAGAGTAACTATCTTTCAATTTGTAGAGATTTCTTATGAGAAATTCTTCATATCAATTGAAGAGGAATTTGTGAACGACATCAAGACTGACATTGCTTGGTGGAGCCATTGCTAGCTAGATCTTAAAAACAATCGAGAAATGAAGCTCACAGATTGCTGAGCATTTGCTAAGTGGTCAGCGCTTCCAATTCGATTTGTGTCGAGAGTAACTATCTTTCAAATAATTTGTAGAGATTTCTTATGAGAAATTCTTCATATCAAGTGAAGAGGAATTTGTGAACGACATCAAGACTGACATTGCTTGGTGGAGCCATTGCTTGCTAGATCTTAAAAACAATCGAGAAATGAAGCTCACAGATTGCTGAGCATTTGTTAAGTGGTCAGCGCTTCCAATTCGATTTATGTCGAGAGTAACTATCTTTCAAATAATTTGTAGAGATTTCTTATGAGAAATTCTTCATATCAAGTGAAGAGGAATTTGTGAACGACATCAAGACTGACATTGCTTGGTGGAGCCATTGCTAGCTAGATCTTAAAAACAATCGAGAAATGAAGCTCACAGATTGCTGAGCATTTGCTAAGTGGTCAGCGCTTCCAATTCGATTTGTGTCGAGAGTAACTATCTTTCAAATAATTTGTAGAGATTTCTTATGAGAAATACTTCATATCAAGTGAAGAGGAATTTGTGAACGACATCAAGACTGACATTGCTTGGTGGAGCCATTGCTAGCTAGATCTTAAAAACAATCGAGAAATGAAGCTCACAGATTGCTGAGCATTTGCTAAGTGGTCAGCGCTTCCAATTCGATTTGTGTCGAGAGTAACTATCTTTCAAATAATTTGTAGAGATTTCTTATGAGAAATATTTCATATCAAGTGAAGAGGAATTTGTGAACGACATCAAGACTGACATTGCTTGGTGGAGCCATTGCTAGCTAGATCTTAATAACAATCGAGAAATGAAGCTCACAGATTGCTGAGCATTTGTTAAGTGGTCAGCGCTTCCAATTCGATTTGTGTCGAGAGTAACTATCTTTCAAATAATTTGTAGAGATTTCTTATGAGAAATTCTTCATATCAAGTGAAGAGGAATTTGTGAACGACATCAAGACTGACATTGCTTGGTGGAGCCATTGCTAGCTAGATCTTAAAAACAATCGAGAAATGAAGCTCACAGATTGCTGAGCATTTGCTAAGTGGTCAGCGCTTCCAATTCGATTTGTGTCGAGAGTAACTATCTTTCAAATAATTTGTAGAGATTTCTTATGAGAAATTCTTCATATCAAGTGAAGAGGAATTTGTGAACGACATCAAGACTGACATTGCTTGGTGGAGCCATTGCTTGCTAGATCTTAAAAACAATCGAGAAATGAAGCTCACAGATTGCTGAGCATTTGTTAAGTGGTCAGCGCTTCCAATTCGATTTGTGTCGAGAGTAACTATCTTTCAAATAATTTGTAGAGATTTCTTATGAGAAATTCTTCATATCAATTGAAGAGGAATTTGTGAACGACATCAAGACTGACATTGCTTGGTGGAGCCATTGCTAGCTAGATCTTAAAAACAATCGAGAAATGAAGCTCACAGATTGCTGAGCATTTGCTAAGTGGTCAGCGCTTCCAATTCGATTTGTGTCGAGAGTAACTATCTTTCAAATAATTTGTAGAGATTTCTTATGAGAAATTCTTCATATCAAGTGAAGAGGAATTTGTGAACGACATCAAGACTGACATTGCTTGGTGGAGCCATTGCTAGCTAGATCTTAAAAACAATCGAGAAATGAAGCTCACAGATTGCTGAGCATTTGCTAAGTGGTCAGCGCTTCCAATTCGATTTGTGTCGAGAGTAACTATCTTTCAAATAATTTGTAGAGATTTCTTATGAGAAATTCTTCATATCAAGTGAAGAGGAATTTGTGAACGACATCAAGACTGACATTGCTTGGTGGAGCCATTGCTTGCTAGATCTTAAAAACAATCGAGAAATGAAGCTCACAGATTGCTGAGCATTTGTTAAGTGGTCAGCGCTTCCAATTCGATTTGTGTCGAGAGTAACTATCTTTCAAATAATTTGTAGAGATTTCTTATGAGAAATTCTTCATATCAAGTGAAGAGGAATTTGTGAACGACATCAAGACTGACATTGCTTGGTGGAGCCATTGCTTGCTAGATCTTAAAAACAATCGAGAAATGAAGCTCACAGATTGCTGAGCATTTGTTAAGTGGTCAGCGCTTCCAATTCGATTTATGTCGAGAGTAACTATCTTTCAAATAATTTGTAGAGATTTCTTATGAGAAATTCTTCATATCAATTGAAGAGGAATTTGTGAACGACATCAAGACTGACATTGCTTGGTGGAGCCATTGCTAGCTAGATCTTAAAAACAATCGAGAAATGAAGCTCACAGATTGCTGAGCATTTGCTAAGTGGTCAGCGCTTCCAATTCGATTTGTGTCGAGAGTAACTATCTTTCAAATAATTTGTAGAGATTTCTTATGAGAAATTCTTCATATCAAATGAAGAGGAATTTGTGAACGACATCAAGACTGACATTGCTTGGTGGAGCCATTGCTTGCTAGATCTTAAAAACAATCGAGAAATGAAGCTCACAGATTGCTGAGCATTTGTTAAGTGGTCAGCGCTTCCAATTCGATTTGTGTCGAGAGTAACTATCTTTCAAATAATTTGTAGAGATTTCTTATGAGAAATTCTTCATATCAATTGAAGAGGAATTTGTGAACGACATCAAGACTGACATTGCTTGGTGGAGCCATTGCTAGCTAGATCTTAAAAACAATCGAGAAATGAAGCTCACAGATTGCTGAGCATTTGCTAAGTGGTCAGCGCTTCCAATTCGATTTGTGTCGAGAGTAACTATCTTTCAAATAATTTGTAGAGATTTCTTATGAGAAATTCTTCATATCAATTGAAGAGGAATTTGTGAACGACATCAAGACTGACATTGCTTGGTGGAGCCATTGCTAGCTAGATCTTAAAAACAATCGAGAAATGAAGCTCACAGATTGCTGAGCATTTGCTAAGTGGTCAGCGCTTCCAATTCGATTTGTGTCGAGAGTAACTATCTTTCAAATAATTTGTAGAGATTTCTTATGAGAAATTCTTCATATCAAGTGAAGAGGAATTTGTGAACGACATCAAGACTGACATTGCTTGGTGGAGCCATTGCTTGCTAGATCTTAAAAACAATCGAGAAATGAAGCTCACAGATTGCTGAGCATTTGTTAAGTGGTCAGCGCTTCCAATTCGATTTGTGTCGAGAGTAACTATCTTTCAAATAATTTGTAGAGATTTCTTATGAGAAATTCTTCATATCAAGTGAAGAGGAATTTGTGAACGACATCAAGACTGACATTGCTTGGTGGAGCCATTGCTTGCTAGATCTTAAAAACAATCGAGAAATGAAGCTCACAGATTGCTGAGCATTTGTTAAGTGGTCAGCGCTTCCAATTCGATTTGTGTCGAGAGTAACTATCTTTCAAATAATTTGTAGAGATTTCTTATGAGAAATTCTTCATATCAAGTGAAGAGGAATTTGTGAACGACATCAAGACTGACATTGCTTGGTGGAGCCATTGCTTGCTAGATCTTAAAAACAATCGAGAAATGAAGCTCACAGATTGCTGAGCATTTGTTAAGTGGTCAGCGCTTCCAATTCGATTTGTGTCGAGAGTAACTATCTTTCAAATAATTTGTAGAGATTTCTTATGAGAAATTCTTCATATCAAGTGAAGAGGAATTTGTGAACGACATCAAGACTGACATTGCTTGGTGGAGCCATTGCTTGCTAGATCTTAATAACAATCGAGAAATGAAGCTCACAGATTGCTGAGCATTTGTTAAGTGGTCAGCGCTTCCAATTCGATTTGTGTCGAGAGTAACTATCTTTCAAATAATTTGTAGAGATTTCTTATGAGAAATTCTTCATATCAAGTGAAGAGGAATTTGTGAACGACATCAAGACTGACATTGCTTGGTGGAGCCATTGCTTGCTAGATCTTAAAAACAATCGAGAAATGAAGCTCACAGATTGCTGAGCATTTGTTAAGTGGTCAGCGCTTCCAATTCGATTTGTGTCGAGAGTAACTATCTTTCAAATAATTTGTTAGAGATTTCTTATGAGAAATTCTTCATATCAAGTGAAGAGGAATTTGTGAACGACATCAAGACTGACATTGCTTGGTGGAGCCATTGCTTGCTAGATCTTAAAAACAATCGAGAAATGAAGCTCACAGATTGCTGAGCATTTGTTAAGTGGTCAGCGCTTCCAATTCGATTTGTGTCGAGAGTAACTATCTTTCAAATAATTTGTAGAGATTTCTTATGAGAAATTCTTCATATCAAGTGAAGAGGAATTTGTGAACGACATCAAGACTGACATTGCTTGGTGGAGCCATTGCTTGCTAGATCTTAAAAACAATCGAGAAATGAAGCTCACAGATTGCTGAGCATTTGTTAAGTGGTCAGCGCTTCCAATTCGATTTGTGTCGAGAGTAACTATCTTTCAAATAATTTGTAGAGATTTCTTATGAGAAATTCTTCATATCAAGTGAAGAGGAATTTGTGAACGACATCAAGACTGACATTGCTTGGTGGAGCCATTGCTTGCTAGATCTTAAAAACAATCGAGAAATGAAGCTCACAGATTGCTGAGCATTTGTTAAGTGGTCAGCGCTTCCAATTCGATTTGTGTCGAGAGTAACTATCTTTCAAATAATTTGTAGAGATTTCTTATGAGAAATTCTTCATATCAAATGAAGAGGAATTTGTGAACGACATCAAGACTGACATTGCTTGGTGGAGCCATTGCTTGCTAGATCTTAAAAACAATCGAGAAATGAAGCTCACAGATTGCTGAGCATTTGTTAAGTGGTCAGCGCTTCCAATTCGATTTGTGTCGAGAGTAACTATCTTTCAAATAATTTGTAGAGATTTCTTATGAGAAATTCTTCATATCAAGTGAAGAGGAATTTGTGAACGACATCAAGACTGACATTGCTTGGTGGAGCCATTGCTTGCTAGATCTTAAAAACAATCGAGAAATGAAGCTCACAGATTGCTGAGCATTTGTTAAGTGGTCAGCGCTTCCAATTCGATTTGTGTCGAGAGTAACTATCTTTCAAATAATTTGTAGAGATTTCTTATGAGAAATTCTTCATATCAAGTGAAGAGGAATTTGTGAACGACATCAAGACTGACATTGCTTGGTGGAGCCATTGCTTGCTAGATCTTAAAAACAATCGAGAAATGAAGCTCACAGATTGCTGAGCATTTGTTAAGTGGTCAGCGCTTCCAATTCGATTTGTGTCGAGAGTAACTATCTTTCAAATAATTTGTAGAGATTTCTTATGAGAAATTCTTCATATCAAATGAAGAGGAATTTGTGAACGACATCAAGACTGACATTGCTTGGTGGAGCCATTGCTTGCTAGATCTTAAAAACAATCGAGAAATGAAGCTCACAGATTGCTGAGCATTTGTTAAGTGGTCAGCGCTTCCAATTCGATTTGTGTCGAGAGTAACTATCTTTCAAATAATTTGTAGAGATTTCTTATGAGAAATTCTTCATATCAAGTGAAGAGGAATTTGTGAACGACATCAAGACTGACATTGCTTGGTGGAGCCATTGCTTGCTAGATCTTAAAAACAATCGAGAAATGAAGCTCACAGATTGCTGAGCATTTGTTAAGTGGTCAGCGCTTCCAATTCGATTTGTGTCGAGAGTAACTATCTTTCAAATAATTTGTAGAGATTTCTTATGAGAAATTCTTCATATCAATTGAAGAGGAATTTGTGAACGACATCAAGACTGACATTGCTTGGTGGAGCCATTGCTAGCTAGATCTTAAAAACAATCGAGAAATGAAGCTCACAGATTGCTGAGCATTTGCTAAGTGGTCAGCGCTTCCAATTCGATTTGTGTCGAGAGTAACTATCTTTCAAATAATTTGTAGAGATTTCTTATGAGAAATTCTTCATATCAATTGAAGAGGAATTTGTGAACGACATCAAGACTGACATTGCTTGGTGGAGCCATTGCTTGCTAGATCTTAAAAACAATCGAGAAATGAAGCTCACAGATTGCTGAGCATTTGTTAAGTGGTCAGCGCTTCCAATTCGATTTGTGTCGAGAGTAACTATCTTTCAAATAATTTGTAGAGATTTCTTATGAGAAATTCTTCATATCAAGTGAAGAGGAATTTGTGAACGACATCAAGACTGACATTGCTTGGTGGAGCCATTGCTTGCTAGATCTTAAAAACAATCGAGAAATGAAGCTCACAGATTGCTGAGCATTTGTTAAGTGGTCAGCCCTTCCAATTCGATTTGTGTCCAGAGTAACTATCTTTCAAATTATATTTAGAGAATTCTTATGAGAAATTCGTCATATCAAGTGAAGAGGAATTTGTGAACGACATCATGACTGACATTGCTTGGTGGAGCCATTGCTTGCTAGATCTTAAAAACAATCAAGAAATGAAGCTCACAGATTGCTGAGCATTTGTTAAGTGGTCAGCGCTTCCAATTCGATTTGTGTCGAGAGTAACTATCTTTCAAATAATTTGTAGAGATTTCTTATGAGAAATATTTCATATCAAGTGAAGAGGAATTTGTGAACGACATCAAGACTGACATTGCTTGGTGGAGCCATTGCTTGCTAGATCTTAATAACAATCGAGAAATGAAGCTCACAGATTGCTGAGCATTTGTTAAGTGGTCAGCGCTTCCAATTCGATTTGTGTCGAGAGTAACTATCTTTCAAATAATTTGTAGAGATTTCTTATGAGAAATTCTTCATATCAAGTGAAGAGGAATTTGTGAACGACATCAAGACTGACATTGCTTGGTGGAGCCATTGCTTGCTAGATCTTAAAAACAATCGAGAAATGAAGCTCACAGATTGCTGAGCATTTGTTAAGTGGTCAGCGCTTCCAATTCGATTTGTGTCGAGAGTAACTATCTTTCAAATAATTTGTAGAGATTTCTTATGAGAAATTCTTCATATCAATTGAAGAGGAATTTGTGAACGACATCAAGACTGACATTGCTTGGTGGAGCCATTGCTAGCTAGATCTTAAAAACAATCGAGAAATGAAGCTCACAGATTGCTGAGCATTTGCTAAGTGGTCAGCGCTTCCAATTCGATTTGTGTCGAGAGTAACTATCTTTCAAATAATTTGTAGAGATTTCTTATGAGAAATTCTTCATATCAAGTGAAGAGGAATTTGTGAACGACATCAAGACTGACATTGCTTGGTGGAGCCATTGCTTGCTAGATCTTAAAAACAATCGAGAAATGAAGCTCACAGATTGCTGAGCATTTGTTAAGTGGTCAGCGCTTCCAATTCGATTTGTGTCGAGAGTAACTATCTTTCAAATAATTTGTAGAGATTTCTTATGAGAAATTCTTCATATCAATTGAAGAGGAATTTGTGAACGACATCAAGACTGACATTGCTTGGTGGAGCCATTGCTAGCTAGATCTTAAAAACAATCGAGAAATGAAGCTCACAGATTGCTGAGCATTTGCTAAGTGGTCAGCGCTTCCAATTCGATTTGTGTCGAGAGTAACTATCTTTCAAATAATTTGTAGAGATTTCTTATGAGAAATTCTTCATATCAATTGAAGAGGAATTTGTGAACGACATCAAGACTGACATTGCTTGGTGGAGCCATTGCTAGCTAGATCTTAAAAACAATCGAGAAATGAAGCTCACAGATTGCTGAGCATTTGCTAAGTGGTCAGCGCTTCCAATTCGATTTGTGTCGAGAGTAACTATCTTTCAAATAATTTGTAGAGATTTCTTATGAGAAATTCTTCATATCAATTGAAGAGGAATTTGTGAACGACATCAAGACTGACATTGCTTGGTGGAGCCATTGCTAGCTAGATCTTAAAAACAATCGAGAAATGAAGCTCACAGATTGCTGAGCATTTGCTAAGTGGTCAGCGCTTCCAATTCGATTTGTGTCGAGAGTAACTATCTTTCAAATAATTTGTAGAGATTTCTTATGAGAAATTCTTCATATCAATTGAAGAGGAATTTGTGAACGACATCAAGACTGACATTGCTTGGTGGAGCCATTGCTAGCTAGATCTTAAAAACAATCGAGAAATGAAGCTCACAGATTGCTGAGCATTTGCTAAGTGGTCAGCGCTTCCAATTCGATTTGTGTCGAGAGTAACTATCTTTCAAATAATTTGTAGAGATTTCTTATGAGAAATTCTTCATATCAAGTGAAGAGGAATTTGTGAACGACATCAAGACTGACATTGCTTGGTGGAGCCATTGCTTGCTAGATCTTAAAAACAATCGAGAAATGAAGCTCACAGATTGCTGAGCATTTGTTAAGTGGTCAGCGCTTCCAATTCGATTTGTGTCGAGAGTAACTATCTTTCAAATAATTTGTAGAGATTTCTTATGAGAAATTCTTCATATCAATTGAAGAGGAATTTGTGAACGACATCAAGACTGACATTGCTTGGTGGAGCCATTGCTTGCTAGATCTTAAAAACAATCGAGAAATGAAGCTCACAGATTGCTGAGCATTTGTTAAGTGGTCAGCGCTTCCAATTCGATTTGTGTCGAGAGTAACTATCTTTCAAATAATTTGTAGAGATTTCTTATGAGAAATTCTTCATATCAATTGAAGAGGAATTTGTGAACGACATCAAGACTGACATTGCTTGGTGGAGCCATTGCTAGCTAGATCTTAAAAACAATCGAGAAATGAAGCTCACAGATTGCTGAGCATTTGCTAAGTGGTCAGCGCTTCCAATTCGATTTGTGTCGAGAGTAACTATCTTTCAAATAATTTGTAGAGATTTCTTATGAGAAATTCTTCATATCAAGTGAAGAGGAATTTGTGAACGACATCAAGACTGACATTGCTTGGTGGAGCCATTGCTTGCTAGATCTTAAAAACAATCGAGAAATGAAGCTCACAGATTGCTGAGCATTTGTTAAGTGGTCAGCGCTTCCAATTCGATTTGTGTCGAGAGTAACTATCTTTCAAATAATTTGTAGAGATTTCTTATGAGAAATTCTTCATATCAAGTGAAGAGGAATTTGTGAACGACATCAAGACTGACATTGCTTGGTGGAGCCATTGCTTGCTAGATCTTAAAAACAATCGAGAAATGAAGCTCACAGATTGCTGAGCATTTGTTAAGTGGTCAGCGCTTCCAATTCGATTTGTGTCGAGAGTAACTATCTTTCAAATAATTTGTAGAGATTTCTTATGAGAAATTCTTCATATCAAGTGAAGAGGAATTTGTGAACGACATCAAGACTGACATTGCTTGGTGGAGCCATTGCTTGCTAGATCTTAAAAACAATCGAGAAATGAAGCTCACAGATTGCTGAGCATTTGTTAAGTGGTCAGCGCTTCCAATTCGATTTGTGTCGAGAGTAACTATCTTTCAAATAATTTGTAGAGATTTCTTATGAGAAATTCTTCATATCAATTGAAGAGGAATTTGTGAACGACATCAAGACTGACATTGCTTGGTGGAGCCATTGCTAGCTAGATCTTAAAAACAATCGAGAAATGAAGCTCACAGATTGCTGAGCATTTGCTAAGTGGTCAGCGCTTCCAATTCGATTTGTGTCGAGAGTAACTATCTTTCAAATAATTTGTAGAGATTTCTTATGAGAAATTCTTCATATCAAGTGAAGAGGAATTTAGTGAACGACATCAAGACTGACATTGCTTGGTGGAGCCATTGCTTGCTAGATCTTAAAAACAATCGAGAAATGAAGCTCACAGATTGCTGAGCATTTGTTAAGTGGTCAGCGCTTCCAATTCGATTTGTGTCGAGAGTAACTATCTTTCAAATAATTTGTAGAGATTTCTTATGAGAAATTCTTCATATCAATTGAAGAGGAATTTGTGAACGACATCAAGACTGACATTGCTTGGTGGAGCCATTGCTAGCTAGATCTTAAAAACAATCGAGAAATGAAGCTCACAGATTGCTGAGCATTTGCTAAGTGGTCAGCGCTTCCAATTCGATTTGTGTCGAGAGTAACTATCTTTCAAATAATTTGTAGAGATTTCTTATGAGAAATTCTTCATATCAAGTGAAGAGGAATTTGTGAACGACATCAAGACTGACATTGCTTGGTGGAGCCATTGCTTGCTAGATCTTAAAAACAATCGAGAAATGAAGCTCACAGATTGCTGAGCATTTGTTAAGTGGTCAGCGCTTCCAATTCGATTTGTGTCGAGAGTAACTATCTTTCAAATAATTTGTAGAGATTTCTTATGAGAAATTCTTCATATCAATTGAAGAGGAATTTGTGAACGACATCAAGACTGACATTGCTTGGTGGAGCCATTGCTAGCTAGATCTTAAAAACAATCGAGAAATGAAGCTCACAGATTGCTGAGCATTTGCTAAGTGGTCAGCGCTTCCAATTCGATTTGTGTCGAGAGTAACTATCTTTCAAATAATTTGTAGAGATTTCTTATGAGAAATTCTTCATATCAATTGAAGAGGAATTTGTGAACGACATCAAGACTGACATTGCTTGGTGGAGCCATTGCTAGCTAGATCTTAAAAACAATCGAGAAATGAAGCTCACAGATTGCTGAGCATTTGCTAAGTGGTCAGCGCTTCCAATTCGATTTGTGTCGAGAGTAACTATCTTTCAAATAATTTGTAGAGATTTCTTATGAGAAATTCTTCATATCAAGTGAAGAGGAATTTGTGAACGACATCAAGACTGACATTGCTTGGTGGAGCCATTGCTTGCTAGATCTTAAAAACAATCGAGAAATGAAGCTCACAGATTGCTGAGCATTTGTTAAGTGGTCAGCGCTTCCAATTCGATTTGTGTCGAGAGTAACTATCTTTCAAATAATTTGTAGAGATTTCTTATGAGAAATTCTTCATATCAAGTGAAGAGGAATTTGTGAACGACATCAAGACTGACATTGCTTGGTGGAGCCATTGCTTGCTAGATCTTAAAAACAATCGAGAAATGAAGCTCACAGATTGCTGAGCATTTGTTAAGTGGTCAGCGCTTCCAATTCGATTTGTGTCGAGAGTAACTATCTTTCAAATAATTTGTAGAGATTTCTTATGAGAAATTCTTCATATCAATTGAAGAGGAATTTGTGAACGACATCAAGACTGACATTGCTTGGTGGAGCCATTGCTAGCTAGATCTTAAAAACAATCGAGAAATGAAGCTCACAGATTGCTGAGCATTTGCTAAGTGGTCAGCGCTTCCAATTCGATTTGTGTCGAGAGTAACTATCTTTCAAATAATTTGTAGAGATTTCTTATGAGAAATTCTTCATATCAAGTGAAGAGGAATTTGTGAACGACATCAAGACTGACATTGCTTGGTGGAGCCATTGCTTGCTAGATCTTAAAAACAATCGAGAAATGAAGCTCACAGATTGCTGAGCATTTGTTAAGTGGTCAGCGCTTCCAATTCGATTTATGTCGAGAGTAACTATCTTTCAAATAATTTGTAGAGATTTCTTATGAGAAATTCTTCATATCAAGTGAAGAGGAATTTGTGAACGACATCAAGACTGACATTGCTTGGTGGAGCCATTGCTTGCTAGATCTTAAAAACAATCGAGAAATGAAGCTCACAGATTGCTGAGCATTTGTTAAGTGGTCAGCGCTTCCAATTCGATTTGTGTCGAGAGTAACTATCTTTCAAATAATTTGTAGAGATTTCTTATGAGAAATTCTTCATATCAAGTGAAGAGGAATTTGTGAACGACATCAAGACTGACATTGCTTGGTGGAGCCATTGCTTGCTAGATCTTAAAAACAATCGAGAAATGAAGCTCACAGATTGCTGAGCATTTGTTAAGTGGTCAGCGCTTCCAATTCGATTTGTGTCGAGAGTAACTATCTTTCAAATAATTTGTAGAGATTTCTTATGAGAAATTCTTCATATCAAGTGAAGAGGAATTTGTGAACGACATCAAGACTGACATTGCTTGGTGGAGCCATTGCTTGCTAGATCTTAAAAACAATCGAGAAATGAAGCTCACAGATTGCTGAGCATTTGTTAAGTGGTCAGCGCTTCCAATTCGATTTGTGTCGAGAGTAACTATCTTTCAAATAATTTGTAGAGATTTCTTATGAGAAATTCTTCATATCAATTGAAGAGGAATTTGTGAACGACATCAAGACTGACATTGCTTGGTGGAGCCATTGCTTGCTAGATCTTAAAAACAATCGAGAAATGAAGCTCACAGATTGCTGAGCATTTGTTAAGTGGTCAGCGCTTCCAATTCGATTTGTGTCGAGAGTAACTATCTTTCAAATAATTTGTAGAGATTTCTTATGAGAAATTCTTCATATCAAGTGAAGAGGAATTTGTGAACGACATCAAGACTGACATTGCTTGGTGGAGCCATTGCTTGCTAGATCTTAAAAACAATCGAGAAATGAAGCTCACAGATTGCTGAGCATTTGTTAAGTGGTCAGCGCTTCCAATTCGATTTGTGTCGAGAGTAACTATCTTTCAAATAATTTGTAGAGATTTCTTATGAGAAATTCTTCATATCAATTGAAGAGGAATTTGTGAACGACATCAAGACTGACATTGCTTGGTGGAGCCATTGCTTGCTAGATCTTAAAAACAATCGAGAAATGAAGCTCACAGATTGCTGAGCATTTGTTAAGTGGTCAGCGCTTCCAATTCGATTTGTGTCGAGAGTAACTATCTTTCAAATAATTTGTAGAGATTTCTTATGAGAAATTCTTCATATCAATTGAAGAGGAATTTGTGAACGACATC
This sequence comes from Oxytricha trifallax, assembly GCA_000711775.1. NCBI lineage: Eukaryota > Ciliophora > Spirotrichea > Sporadotrichida > Oxytrichidae > Oxytricha > Oxytricha trifallax. The sequence continues at coordinate 14,172 of ARYC01018056.1, forward strand.
AAGACTGACATTGCTTGGTGGAGCCATTGCTAGCTAGATCTTAAAAACAATCGAGAAATGAAGCTCACAGATTGCTGAGCATTTGCTAAGTGGTCAGCGCTTCCAATTCGATTTGTGTCGAGAGTAACTATCTTTCAAATAATTTGTAGAGATTTCTTATGAGAAATTCTTCATATCAATTGAAGAGGAATTTGTGAACGACATCAAGACTGACATTGCTTGGTGGAGCCATTGCTAGCTAGATCTTAAAAACAATCGAGAAATGAAGCTCACAGATTGCTGAGCATTTGCTAAGTGGTCAGCGCTTCCAATTCGATTTGTGTCGAGAGTAACTATCTTTCAAATAATTTGTAGAGATTTCTTATGAGAAATTCTTCATATCAAGTGAAGAGGAATTTGTGAACGACATCAAGACTGACATTGCTTGGTGGAGCCATTGCTTGCTAGATCTTAAAAACAATCGAGAAATGAAGCTCACAGATTGCTGAGCATTTGTTAAGTGGTCAGCGCTTCCAATTCGATTTGTGTCGAGAGTAACTATCTTTCAAATAATTTGTAGAGATTTCTTATGAGAAATTCTTCATATCAATTGAAGAGGAATTTGTGAACGACATCAAGACTGACATTGCTTGGTGGAGCCATTGCTAGCTAGATCTTAAAAACAATCGAGAAATGAAGCTCACAGATTGCTGAGCATTTGCTAAGTGGTCAGCGCTTCCAATTCGATTTGTGTCGAGAGTAACTATCTTTCAAATAATTTGTAGAGATTTCTTATGAGAAATTCTTCATATCAAGTGAAGAGGAATTTGTGAACGACATCAAGACTGACATTGCTTGGTGGAGCCATTGCTTGCTAGATCTTAAAAACAATCGAGAAATGAAGCTCACAGATTGCTGAGCATTTGTTAAGTGGTCAGCGCTTCCAATTCGATTTGTGTCGAGAGTAACTATCTTTCAAATAATTTGTAGAGATTTCTTATGAGAAATTCTTCATATCAAGTGAAGAGGAATTTGTGAACGACATCAAGACTGACATTGCTTGGTGGAGCCATTGCTTGCTAGATCTTAAAAACAATCGAGAAATGAAGCTCACAGATTGCTGAGCATTTGTTAAGTGGTCAGCGCTTCCAATTCGATTTGTGTCGAGAGTAACTATCTTTCAAATAATTTGTAGAGATTTCTTATGAGAAATTCTTCATATCAAGTGAAGAGGAATTTGTGAACGACATCAAGACTGACATTGCTTGGTGGAGCCATTGCTTGCTAGATCTTAAAAACAATCGAGAAATGAAGCTCACAGATTGCTGAGCATTTGTTAAGTGGTCAGCGCTTCCAATTCGATTTGTGTCGAGAGTAACTATCTTTCAAATAATTTGTAGAGATTTCTTATGAGAAATTCTTCATATCAAGTGAAGAGGAATTTGTGAACGACATCAAGACTGACATTGCTTGGTGGAGCCATTGCTTGCTAGATCTTAAAAACAATCGAGAAATGAAGCTCACAGATTGCTGAGCATTTGTTAAGTGGTCAGCGCTTCCAATTCGATTTGTGTCGAGAGTAACTATCTTTCAAATAATTTGTAGAGATTTCTTATGAGAAATTCTTCATATCAAGTGAAGAGGAATTTGTGAACGACATCAAGACTGACATTGCTTGGTGGAGCCATTGCTTGCTAGATCTTAAAAACAATCGAGAAATGAAGCTCACAGATTGCTGAGCATTTGTTAAGTGGTCAGCGCTTCCAATTCGATTTATGTCGAGAGTAACTATCTTTCAAATAATTTGTAGAGATTTCTTATGAGAAATTCTTCATATCAAGTGAAGAGGAATTTGTGAACGACATCAAGACTGACATTGCTTGGTGGAGCCATTGCTTGCTAGATCTTAAAAACAATCGAGAAATGAAGCTCACAGATTGCTGAGCATTTGTTAAGTGGTCAGCGCTTCCAATTCGATTTGTGTCGAGAGTAACTATCTTTCAAATAATTTGTAGAGATTTCTTATGAGAAATTCTTCATATCAAGTGAAGAGGAATTTGTGAACGACATCAAGACTGACATTGCTTGGTGGAGCCATTGCTTGCTAGATCTTAAAAACAATCGAGAAATGAAGCTCACAGATTGCTGAGCATTTGTTAAGTGGTCAGCGCTTCCAATTCGATTTGTGTCGAGAGTAACTATCTTTCAAATAATTTGTAGAGATTTCTTATGAGAAATTCTTCATATCAAGTGAAGAGGAATTTGTGAACGACATCAAGACTGACATTGCTTGGTGGAGCCATTGCTTGCTAGATCTTAAAAACAATCGAGAAATGAAGCTCACAGATTGCTGAGCATTTGTTAAGTGGTCAGCGCTTCCAATTCGATTTGTGTCGAGAGTAACTATCTTTCAAATAATTTGTAGAGATTTCTTATGAGAAATTCTTCATATCAAGTGAAGAGGAATTTGTGAACGACATCAAGACTGACATTGCTTGGTGGAGCCATTGCTTGCTAGATCTTAAAAACAATCGAGAAATGAAGCTCACAGATTGCTGAGCATTTGTTAAGTGGTCAGCGCTTCCAATTCGATTTGTGTCGAGAGTAACTATCTTTCAAATAATTTGTAGAGATTTCTTATGAGAAATTCTTCATATCAAGTGAAGAGGAATTTGTGAACGACATCAAGACTGACATTGCTTGGTGGAGCCATTGCTTGCTAGATCTTAAAAACAATCGAGAAATGAAGCTCACAGATTGCTGAGCATTTGTTAAGTGGTCAGCGCTTCCAATTCGATTTGTGTCGAGAGTAACTATCTTTCAAATAATTTGTAGAGATTTCTTATGAGAAATTCTTCATATCAATTGAAGAGGAATTTGTGAACGACATCAAGACTGACATTGCTTGGTGGAGCCATTGCTAGCTAGATCTTAAAAACAATCGAGAAATGAAGCTCACAGATTGCTGAGCATTTGCTAAGTGGTCAGCGCTTCCAATTCGATTTGTGTCGAGAGTAACTATCTTTCAAATAATTTGTAGAGATTTCTTATGAGAAATTCTTCATATCAATTGAAGAGGAATTTGTGAACGACATCAAGACTGACATTGCTTGGTGGAGCCATTGCTAGCTAGATCTTAAAAACAATCGAGAAATGAAGCTCACAGATTGCTGAGCATTTGCTAAGTGGTCAGCGCTTCCAATTCGATTTGTGTCGAGAGTAACTATCTTTCAAATAATTTGTAGAGATTTCTTATGAGAAATTCTTCATATCAAGTGAAGAGGAATTTGTGAACGACATCAAGACTGACATTGCTTGGTGGAGCCATTGCTTGCTAGATCTTAAAAACAATCGAGAAATGAAGCTCACAGATTGCTGAGCATTTGTTAAGTGGTCAGCGCTTCCAATTCGATTTGTGTCGAGAGTAACTATCTTTCAAATAATTTGTAGAGATTTCTTATGAGAAATTCTTCATATCAAGTGAAGAGGAATTTGTGAACGACATCAAGACTGACATTGCTTGGTGGAGCCATTGCTTGCTAGATCTTAAAAACAATCGAGAAATGAAGCTCACAGATTGCTGAGCATTTGTTAAGTGGTCAGCGCTTCCAATTCGATTTGTGTCGAGAGTAACTATCTTTCAAATAATTTGTAGAGATTTCTTATGAGAAATTCTTCATATCAAGTGAAGAGGAATTTGTGAACGACATCAAGACTGACATTGCTTGGTGGAGCCATTGCTTGCTAGATCTTAAAAACAATCGAGAAATGAAGCTCACAGATTGCTGAGCATTTGTTAAGTGGTCAGCGCTTCCAATTCGATTTGTGTCGAGAGTAACTATCTTTCAAATAATTTGTAGAGATTTCTTATGAGAAATTCTTCATATCAAGTGAAGAGGAATTTGTGAACGACATCAAGACTGACATTGCTTGGTGGAGCCATTGCTTGCTAGATCTTAAAAACAATCGAGAAATGAAGCTCACAGATTGCTGAGCATTTGTTAAGTGGTCAGCGCTTCCAATTCGATTTGTGTCGAGAGTAACTATCTTTCAAATAATTTGTAGAGATTTCTTATGAGAAATTCTTCATATCAATTGAAGAGGAATTTGTGAACGACATCAAGACTGACATTGCTTGGTGGAGCCATTGCTTGCTAGATCTTAAAAACAATCGAGAAATGAAGCTCACAGATTGCTGAGCATTTGTTAAGTGGTCAGCGCTTCCAATTCGATTTGTGTCGAGAGTAACTATCTTTCAAATAATTTGTAGAGATTTCTTATGAGAAATTCTTCATATCAAGTGAAGAGGAATTTGTGAACGACATCAAGACTGACATTGCTTGGTGGAGCCATTGCTTGCTAGATCTTAAAAACAATCGAGAAATGAAGCTCACAGATTGCTGAGCATTTGTTAAGTGGTCAGCGCTTCCAATTCGATTTGTGTCGAGAGTAACTATCTTTCAAATAATTTGTAGAGATTTCTTATGAGAAATTCTTCATATCAAATGAAGAGGAATTTGTGAACGACATCAAGACTGACATTGCTTGGTGGAGCCATTGCTTGCTAGATCTTAAAAACAATCGAGAAATGAAGCTCACAGATTGCTGAGCATTTGTTTAAGTGGTCAGCGCTTCCAATTCGATTTGTGTCGAGAGTAACTATCTTTCAAATAATTTGTAGAGATTTCTTATGAGAAATTCTTCATATCAATTGAAGAGGAATTTGTGAACGACATCAAGACTGACATTGCTTGGTGGAGCCATTGCTAGCTAGATCTTAAAAACAATCGAGAAATGAAGCTCACAGATTGCTGAGCATTTGCTAAGTGGTCAGCGCTTCCAATTCGATTTGTGTCGAGAGTAACTATCTTTCAAATAATTTGTAGAGATTTCTTATGAGAAATTCTTCATATCAAGTGAAGAGGAATTTGTGAACGACATCAAGACTGACATTGCTTGGTGGAGCCATTGCTTGCTAGATCTTAAAAACAATCGAGAAATGAAGCTCACAGATTGCTGAGCATTTGTTAAGTGGTCAGCGCTTCCAATTCGATTTGTGTCGAGAGTAACTATCTTTCAAATAATTTGTAGAGATTTCTTATGAGAAATTCTTCATATCAAGTGAAGAGGAATTTGTGAACGACATCAAGACTGACATTGCTTGGTGGAGCCATTGCTTGCTAGATCTTAAAAACAATCGAGAAATGAAGCTCACAGATTGCTGAGCATTTGTTAAGTGGTCAGCGCTTCCAATTCGATTTGTGTCGAGAGTAACTATCTTTCAAATAATTTGTATAGATTTCTTATGAGAAATTCTTCATATCAAGTGAAGAGGAATTTGTGAACGACATCAAGACTGACATTGCTTGGTGGAGCCATTGCTTGCTAGATCTTAAAAACAATCGAGAAATGAAGCTCACAGATTGCTGAGCATTTGTTAAGTGGTCAGCGCTTCCAATTCGATTTGTGTCGAGAGTAACTATCTTTCAAATAATTTGTAGAGATTTCTTATGAGAAATTCTTCATATCAAGTGAAGAGGAATTTGTGAACGACATCAAGACTGACATTGCTTGGTGGAGCCATTGCTTGCTAGATCTTAAAAACAATCGAGAAATGAAGCTCACAGATTGCTGAGCATTTGTTAAGTGGTCAGCGCTTCCAATTCGATTTGTGTCGAGAGTAACTATCTTTCAAATAATTTGTAGAGATTTCTTATGAGAAATTCTTCATATCAATTGAAGAGGAATTTGTGAACGACATCAAGACTGACATTGCTTGGTGGAGCCATTGCTAGCTAGATCTTAAAAACAATCGAGAAATGAAGCTCACAGATTGCTGAGCATTTGCTAAGTGGTCAGCGCTTCCAATTCGATTTGTGTCGAGAGTAACTATCTTTCAAATAATTTGTAGAGATTTCTTATGAGAAAATTCTTCATATCAATTGAAGAGGAATTTGTGAACGACATCAAGACTGACATTGCTTGGTGGAGCCATTGCTAGCTAGATCTTAAAAACAATCGAGAAATGAAGCTCACAGATTGCTGAGCATTTGCTAAGTGGTCAGCGCTTCCAATTCGATTTGTGTCGAGAGTAACTATCTTTCAAATAATTTGTAGAGATTTCTTATGAGAAATTCTTCATATCAAGTGAAGAGGAATTTGTGAACGACATCAAGACTGACATTGCTTGGTGGAGCCATTGCTTGCTAGATCTTAAAAACAATCGAGAAATGAAGCTCACAGATTGCTGAGCATTTGTTAAGTGGTCAGCGCTTCCAATTCGATTTGTGTCGAGAGTAACTATCTTTCAAATAATTTGTAGAGATTTCTTATGAGAAATTCTTCATATCAAGTGAAGAGGAATTTGTGAACGACATCAAGACTGACATTGCTTGGTGGAGCCATTGCTTGCTAGATCTTAAAAACAATCGAGAAATGAAGCTCACAGATTGCTGAGCATTTGTTAAGTGGTCAGCGCTTCCAATTCGATTTGTGTCGAGAGTAACTATCTTTCAAATAATTTGTAGAGATTTCTTATGAGAAATTCTTCATATCAAGTGAAGAGGAATTTGTGAACGACATCAAGACTGACATTGCTTGGTGGAGCCATTGCTTGCTAGATCTTAAAAACAATCGAGAAATGAAGCTCACAGATTGCTGAGCATTTGTTAAGTGGTCAGCGCTTCCAATTCGATTTATGTCGAGAGTAACTATCTTTCAAATAATTTGTAGAGATTTCTTATGAGAAATTCTTCATATCAAGTGAAGAGGAATTTGTGAACGACATCAAGACTGACATTGCTTGGTGGAGCCATTGCTTGCTAGATCTTAAAAACAATCGAGAAATGAAGCTCACAGATTGCTGAGCATTTGTTAAGTGGTCAGCGCTTCCAATTCGATTTGTGTCGAGAGTAACTATCTTTCAAATAATTTGTAGAGATTTCTTATGAGAAATTCTTCATATCAATTGAAGAGGAATTTGTGAACGACATCAAGACTGACATTGCTTGGTGGAGCCATTGCTAGCTAGATCTTAAAAACAATCGAGAAATGAAGCTCACAGATTGCTGAGCATTTGCTAAGTGGTCAGCGCTTCCAATTCGATTTGTGTCGAGAGTAACTATCTTTCAAATAATTTGTAGAGATTTCTTATGAGAAATTCTTCATATCAAGTGAAGAGGAATTTGTGAACGACATCAAGACTGACATTGCTTGGTGGAGCCATTGCTTGCTAGATCTTAAAAACAATCGAGAAATGAAGCTCACAGATTGCTGAGCATTTGTTAAGTGGTCAGCGCTTCCAATTCGATTTATGTCGAGAGTAACTATCTTTCAAATAATTTGTAGAGATTTCTTATGAGAAATTCTTCATATCAAGTGAAGAGGAATTTGTGAACGACATCAAGACTGACATTGCTTGGTGGAGCCATTGCTTGCTAGATCTTAAAAACAATCGAGAAATGAAGCTCACAGATTGCTGAGCATTTGTTAAGTGGTCAGCGCTTCCAATTCGATTTGTGTCGAGAGTAACTATCTTTCAAATAATTTGTAGAGATTTCTTATGAGAAATTCTTCATATCAAGTGAAGAGGAATTTGTGAACGACATCAAGACTGACATTGCTTGGTGGAGCCATTGCTTGCTAGATCTTAAAAACAATCGAGAAATGAAGCTCACAGATTGCTGAGCATTTGTTAAGTGGTCAGCGCTTCCAATTCGATTTGTGTCGAGAGTAACTATCTTTCAAATAATTTGTAGAGATTTCTTATGAGAAATTCTTCATATCAAGTGAAGAGGAATTTGTGAACGACATCAAGACTGACATTGCTTGGTGGAGCCATTGCTTGCTAGATCTTAAAAACAATCGAGAAATGAAGCTCACAGATTGCTGAGCATTTGTTAAGTGGTCAGCGCTTCCAATTCGATTTATGTCGAGAGTAACTATCTTTCAAATAATTTGTAGAGATTTCTTATGAGAAATTCTTCATATCAAGTGAAGAGGAATTTGTGAACGACATCAAGACTGACATTGCTTGGTGGAGCCATTGCTTGCTAGATCTTAAAAACAATCGAGAAATGAAGCTCACAGATTGCTGAGCATTTGTTAAGTGGTCAGCGCTTCCAATTCGATTTGTGTCGAGAGTAACTATCTTTCAAATAATTTGTAGAGATTTCATAAGTGAAATTTTTTAATTTGGGTAATGTCAATAAAAGTTATCATTACTGTAACCAAGAAAAGTAGAGACCAGTTGCATGTACTTAGTGAGATCCTTCTTATGACATCTTTGACCAGTCTATCTTTGAGATATAAATATAAGTTAAGCATGAGGTCATCAAAGAAGCTATGCAAATTGATTAGGAGCTATACAACCCATCGTAGAGCATTAATTACTATCATCCAATGTTGACTTTAAATGCAAAGAATGCAATAAAGTTTTTCCTTACAAGTCAACTTATAAGAGACACTTGAGAGATATACACAACGATTTGCCAAGGTTATATCTCAAGCATTGAAAGAAAGATGGGAAGTATGTCTTTGAGTTCTGTGTAAGTCATATTCTCATACTAGAGAATTCAAAGTGCACTTAAAGAAAAAGCAGAATCAAAGTTTTCTCTTTATTCATGAAACTACATGGAATAGATTCCTCCAAAAGAAAAGATCAAGAAATTCTAGTGGACTCTCTTAGAGTTGAAGTCGAGAAGTAAGTTAAAATGAGTAATCTCAAATTAAATTTAACATTTCACTGTTTAATACTAATATCAAACTATCAATTTTAGTCATGACGTAGACGTATCTGAAGTGAGTTAACGTGGAAATCAATGACGTTGCAAGTCGTGAACTTAAAAACTCCAAAAAATCACCTCGCCCCCCCATTCCACTTCTCCCTAGACCAAGATGCTTACACCTACCCTGGTGTTTCCTGGCAGAGCTCGCAGAGATCTTCTTCCTGTAAACAATTAAAGGGGAGTCTTGAGAAAACTCTTACCAGGTTCCACCGCTACTGAGATAGTAGTCTCTGTCCTATCGCTGTGGTAGCCTTATTAACCCGACCTTGTGTGGTAGGAAAATCATTATCTTTTGCTTATATGGTTCTCATCGTCTCACTTTTGAAGGTTGAGCACCACCATCATCCTGCTACCTATTACCTAGGAAGCTGAACTCATGCCAGGAAGCTCATCTAATGCAGGGAAATCCTTAGCGTGCAGACAACTCGATGAGTTTAGGATCTGACAGATTGAACTCCCCGACTGGCCCCTAATGCGGTGAACCCAGGAAACCTTTCCCTACCCTCAGCAGGCCTTAGTGTAGTAGAAAGCTCTATTAGAAGTCTCCAGCCTCGGGCCTGTGGGTCACCCAATCCTTATAACTTTCTAATTTAATAATGTAAGTTAAAATGAAGAAAGCAGACAAGAACTTTCCAGTCTCTGAGATCAATAAAATCATGGTCAAAATAGAAGCAATGAAGATTCCCATATTAAAATTATTGATTTAGATTCTTGCCTCGAAAGCTATCTCACTCTAGAGGATAAAATAGAGAAGAGAGTCATTACTGATGACTAATATGCTTACAAGATATATCCATTCAATTACTTCCTTGCTGATGACAAGTTCTAAACGGAATTCGTTAATGAGTATTATGCTCTTTAAAAGGCAAAGTCCAAAGAATGCAGGCATATCATCTAGCTTGATGTTATTTTACTTGGTAAAGATCATGTAGCCTTTAGGCTTCCATTATTAGAAATGACTTACATAGAATTCTTATCTGACAATAGATTTCAGAGATAAATTAGCAAGATAGTATAGCAGATAGTTGAGGGGATTGAAGAGTTTCACAAGCTAGGTCATGTTCATAGAGAGTTAAAGCCAGGGAACATCATGATGAACTATTAGCCTCATAGAGTTTATATTATTGACTTCAACAGAGCTCAAAGAGTGCAAGCCTCTGCATAAGGAAATGTATACGGCACTCCTGGATATTTCCCAGAGAGAGAGGATTGGAGAGATGGAGACACTTAATGGGATATCTGGGCTCTAACAGTAATAATAATAGAGAGCGACACGCCAAGAAACGATTACTATAGCTGCAGGGGTGAGAGAGATTCTAAGCAGAGAATCAAACAATATTCGATAAAAATAAAATAAATGGAGGTCTCAGAGAACTTGCATACTCAACTATTATCAAGCCAAGCAAAGAGAATTAACAAAAAATAGAAACTATCAAACATCAACTTAGAAACATAAAATTCAGAGAACTGCCACATGACTTTTAAGCTTATGTTTGTGTGAAACATTTTAAAAACTCGCTTGTTACACTCACTTAAAATACTAATATTTAAACATTAAACCTACATAAACCCTATTAAAACCCTAATAAAGTATGCACTAATAGTCTACTTTTATCAATCAAAAGCTCAATCAAACTACTGAAATGGTTTATGGGTTTTGAATGTTATCACCAAATTTTGAATATAATGATTTTTTATATCTAGATTAAAATATGTAGATCAGGTATATATATTAAAAAAGAGGATATAGGAAGAAAAACTGAGAAAAAAAGCGAGGATTTGTGGCTAATCTTAGACAAAAATTTTGACACAGAGATGATGATGATCTAATTTTCTTAAATATGAAGTAAGGTTTGATTTAGTTCAGAAAACATTTCTCAATTCGAATGATAGAAAAGAAATACTAGAAAAGAGGGGAAATTCAGTAATTCACTAAAGCCATGCCACCGTTTTCAAATTTTTAACAAATTGGTATCAATCATTAATTTGAATTGTATCTAGATTAATCATTTTGAAGTTTTATGCTTTAAATTATAAAAATAGTATATATTATTAATTAATTCAATAGTTGACATTTTAAAAAATGTCCACTGTTAAGAAAATGCATAAGTTAAGTTATTTAACTGTTCTAAATACTTTAAAGATTGATGATTATATTTTTATATATTCAGCATAGAATACCTTTATATATAATTTATTATTAATTATGCCATATTCATGGATTTTAAATAATGCAAAAAACATTTTAGCAAGTTTAAATGTTTTCTATCAAAAGAAATGACAAGAATCTCCCATAAAATTCAAGAAATAATAAACTAGAAAAAAACACATATGATCAAATAAAAAGTTAACATTTCTTGAGGAATGGAGATTAACCCGGTCTTTTATAATGGAAATGATAAAAAAAAATAAGAGATATAAACTCCAAAGATAGAGAAGATAAAGTAAATGGGAATATGCACAACATTAAGAGCATTTCATTACATAATTGATTTCGAATCCTAAGTTTTATCATTTGATTTATTATGTTTCTTACTTAACTAAGTTATTTGCTAACTTCTAATTATACAAAAATTATTAAAGTGAAGTATTAGAAATTCTTTTAAAAATTGTTGGGCGAAATTTTTCTAAGGATTAACGTATTTCAAGCACTTATTACTTTTTAATCTTTTATTTATTTTTTTATTTTAATTCTTTTTACAAATACATTCTTTTTAATAATTATTAAGAAATACCATATTTGTAAGAGAATTAATAAAAATTAGTTATTCAGATATAGTTTCCTTATTGAAAATACTTAAAAATAAGTCTATAAATTTGAGTCAATTTTTTTCATATTCTGCAATCCATTGTTCTTTTTTATAATACAATAGTTTTTTTATCAACACGTTAGAATGATTGACTTATTTTGATTTCTTGCATTTAACAGTAAGTTGGCTTACTCACTTTAATTCTTAATATTATTAAAAATTTACAATTATAATCATTCAATTTTTTGTACCTATTGTTAAATATTAATAATTAAATTTATAAAATTATAAATACCTATATTATTAACATGCTAGTTAATAAAGAATAATATTTATTTTAATATTAATATAGTATATTCAGAATGGGGAAATTGGAAAAGTAAAATTCAAATATTACTAATTTAAACAGCCAATAATTTGAATGAGGTTTATATATAGTTTGATATAGTAAGAATCCAAAAATGTTTGTATGAAATGGTAGTTATTATGCATCAACTTCAATAAAAGTTGGAAAAATCGAATCCTACTTTGGAATTCTTTTTATATCTTGTTTATAATATAGACCCAAAATAATTCTCAAACTAAAAATAAATGAAATTCCAAAGCAGGATTCAATCTTTCCAACTTTTATTGAAGTTGATGCATAATAACTACCATTTTATACAAACATTTTTGGATTCTTACTAATTAAATTCTATATAAACATCATTCAAATTATTAACTGTTTAGATTAGTAATATTTGAATTTAAATTTTACTTTTACAATTTCCCCATTCTGAATATACTATATTAATATTAAAATATATCTGAGCTTAATAATACCAAAGTCAAGTTTAGATAAACCAAATAACCCCATAACTCTCATGAAGGTCATTAAGTAATTTATTAAAATGGAGTAAATAAGTTAAACCTATAAAGTTTAATCATAAATAGTTATTTTCTTATATTAAAATAGATTTATTCCCTATATTGTCAAACATGAACTACTTTCCATCGATTGACACGAATTTGACAGAATTATATTTATTAGTAGAACCTTTATATTGTTTTGTTCAATTTCAATTCTGTTAGTAATTAGGTATAGTTGATTCTTTACTTTGATTTAGTAATTGCTAAAACTATTAATTTAGTCCATATTCTTTTTTAATTCTGATTTTTCAATACAAGTTACTCTGTTTTTAACTTTTTTAATAGTGTTGTTTAATAAGTCAAAATAGATATTAAACTTTTTTTAAAGGTCAGTACATATAGTATTCACTTAATCCAAAATGACTTTGGAATTTTTAATGGCTAGAACTTTTATTTTTCTTCGTTTTCTTTTAATTGGGAGGAAATTTGATTTTCAAATATCTTTTACTACTTACTTAAGAATTTGAGTTAGTTTTAGTTTTACTCAATTAGTTGTTTAAAGCTTTGATAAAGTTATGTAATTCTTATAACTTAATTTGCTAAGGACTCCTATGTTGCAATTCCGATAGTTGGAGATAAATTTTTGAAATCCTTAACAAGCACCTAAAACGCAATTTTAATTTCGTCTTTTCCATCATATATCAATTGTTGTATAATTTGAATATCGATCACATTCAGCTTTTCCTGAAGTGTTGCTAATTATTCATTGCTAATATAGTTTTTAGTTATGCTTTTCATTAAGTTGTTCTTACAACATCTCTGGAATTTGGGCTATCAACTTCTCTCTAATTACATTCAAAGAATATTAAGTAAAACCTTGAAACTAGTAATTTACGGTTTCCTCTAATCGATTAAATTCAGGAAAAGTTGTATCGGACTTTGTTTGAAATTTTTCGGTCTCAGTTTTAAGCTATAATGAGTTTAATGATTAAAAGCCTGAGCAAATTTTCTATTCACTTTAAGGCATTCTTCTGAATTATTACTTCCTTAATCACTTCTTATCGTAATGGGTTTTGGTTAAATTTATCTAACTGACTTTTTAATCTTACTAATTTTATAGTTATTTTGTAGCAATTAATTTACCAAAGGTCAATCATTTACTTTCACTTTTTCTAGAATTTAAGGTTGTAATGAGCCAGTTTCGATGATGCTGTAATTCATCCTTGGGATATTTCTTTTGAAGTTGAACTTTTCATCCTAATACGTTTTCTTTCCTAGTATGCCTTACTATTTTAAATATTTCATAATCTTAGTCCTCTTTTCCTCTTATTTAAGATCTTAAATTGATCATCATAAAAGAAATTCAGAAGTGTAGTCTGAAAGATCTGAATCAGGAATTTTGGTTAAAGGGGTTTTGCCTTTTAAGTCTTTTTTTTGCTTAATTTTTTAATCATTCTTTATTTATATTTGTTTTTATATTGACTTTCTTAAATAGCATTCCTGGTTGCTAATTTAAGGTACATATTCTTGAGCTTTTACTATTAAAATCTAGAATGCTCTTCATTCACTCCATAAATAGCTTGTTGTGTTATTATTCGAACTTCTATTATTAAATTAGTTACTAAAAATAGTCTATTAGAAATAATAAAAAGTCTAACAAACTATAACAACTATAACAAACTATAACAAAGTATAAAAAACACTTATTTTATAAATCTTATTATCTATAATCCTATTAAGTTATATAATTTCCTTACAACTTTCTGATAAAGACATTAAAATAAGAACCTTCACTATTTTAAAAAATAACAACTATTAAAACGACTCTGACTAATATTTTACAATTATTTAGGCGTCTTAATTAGAAATATATGGTGCTTGAAAAAATTGTTAAAATATATTATTTAGGTAATTTTAAACCTATTCCTTTCACTATTGAGGCTCAAGATGATAATTTATTTAAGTATAAAATTGTGGAAAGTATTATTTTCTTATTTTAAACTACAATAATAATTTTATTATTTTGTTTATAAGCTTATTAGTTATACTTGAGATAGAAAGTTTGTTATATCTCAAGTATGTATAAACTTAATCGAGTTTATGTAATAAAAGCTTTAATTTTAATACTAGATTTTGTTAGAGTTAGAGTTTTAGTGTTAATGTTAAAATTTGTGAACCAAATTAAGTTAAGTTATTAATTCATATCATAAAATTATTGTTCTGCTATGAACCTTCTAAGTTTTAAGGTTTTCCTTTACCATCTATGATTCCTTAGTCATGAAGTTGCATGACCAAATTTTTGTAGTTTATCAAGTCAACTATTTCGCCTTTCATTTAATTGACTTCATACTTAATTCTTTTATTTTCATCTAGATATTTTATCTTCGATGCCGATTCTGATACCTAACTGCCCTTCATTTCTTCATCTGGTTAATGTCTTGATTTTAGTTTGGAACTTTGTTTCATGAGATAGGTAGATCTCCCCTTTTACACTATAAAGAAATCAATAAGAACTTTTATTTGCCACTAAAATTAAGACTATTTTAGAGTACATTTGCAAACTCGGGGTTCATATGGACTATCATGTTCTATGACTAGTCCAGTCTTTCTCGTCGTTTTAATTTAGCATCTTAAATCATTTGAGCACCCCATCCTAATCAAGAGATAATAAAATGTCATAAATCTATCTTTTATCAAGATGGAGCAGTCGCATTGACTTGGGAAATATTTAAGGAATTCAGGTCTGCCTTCTGTGAATACTAAAGAATCGTCTGAAGTTAAACCTTAAATCTGAGGAACTGCTGAAAGCACAACATTATTCTGTTTTAAGTACTAAAACTATATTATAAATAGTCTAACCTCTTTCTTTCTACCAATGATATCCCTGAAGAAGTATACACTCGTGTAATTTACATTTTGCAAAAAATCTGCGCATTCCTGAATTAAGAAATCGTATAATTCTTTTTTACTCCCTATTCTCTCTTTAAGTTAATAGATATTAATTTTTTTAAATTGCTTTCCATTTCTAATAGTATTTTTGAAAGTTCTTGCAAAAAATATGAAAAGAGGGAATAGTTTTAGTAAAAATATTTTATAAATTAGTTTAAACTAGGTTTTTAAATAATAAAACAATTAATTAACTCTAGAAGAGAATAATTCCACAAGTGTCATAATTAACTACACAATAACTATTTTAATAATTTCATGAAAAGAACACTAATTCAGAAAGACATAAGATAATACTATTGTTGTGACTACTAATCTTCATCTGAAAAAGAATTAAAAGACTCTAAAAAATTAAAAATAAGTTGAAGAAAATTCTGAAAAAGACGATAGTTTACTTTTTGAAACAACACAATTAATAAAGTCTCTCATGTAATATTTACTTAATTAGAGTTCTTGAAGTCTCAAATTAAACTTTATAAGAACTAAAAAATTAAGAGTTGCTATATATAACTTTAGACTGTCCAAAGTTTATTATTTTCGACTCTATATATCAAGCATAGTCTTTAATTAATTGCCTGAGCAAATTATGAATAAATAAATTCTTAAGAAGAAGTAAGAGTATGCTTTACAAAAGCATAAGCATGCCATATTTAATTTCAGAAAACTTAACAATTTACAGGTGTTAATTAAGTTGAGCTGTAATTTAAGCCAAATAATTTTTAGAGTAAAATCTATTTAGTAAAATTCCTGACTATGACTCAAATAGATTCTAAAGTAAAACAATAACAAAGAACTATTTCCTACTCAAATCAAGAGAAAATCATAAAAATATCAGAAAATAAATAAACTAAAATCAATTCTATATATGCATAAAGGATAATTAGTTTATTGAAAGAAGGTAACTGCACTAAAGTATAAAAACTTAAACGTTTTTAAATAAGCTGATATGAATTGGATAATTTAATAAATAAATAAACTGAACCATTTTTTGAAAGTTAAAACTTAAGTATAAAAAATTAAACTACGACATGATTATATTTGCAGTTTTATTAATGAGTAACTAAGGAAAACAATTTTATTAAAGTCAGTTAAGATTATACAAGAATTAATTATAAAAAAATTGGGAATAAGGTTTTATAAATCTAAATTCGAGAAACCATAAAGTAAAATAAGTTGTTTTCTTATAAAAAAATTTTACTGTCTGGATAAAAAAACAAACAATTAGTAGTGTATTTTAGCAAGACATTTTGCTGCTAAATTACTTTTTAAATACCTTTTCTATGGAAAATTAATAATAAATATAGATGAGAGTAGCATTGAAGCAAATGAAGTTTCCTATAGGTCTTGGGGTCTTGTAAAAAAAATTATTAAGACTAATTATAAAGGGTAAGCAGCGTAAATTTTGTACCTGGAATATCTACAAATGGAGACGTTTACTATTAATTTAACATAGGGAGAACTAGCACTTAGAGTATTTTCTACTATCTACTTAATCTTTGCAAAAATCTTGGCAGTACTATACCAAATTGGAGAAGCAAAATGGTTTTATGCTTGATAATGCCACATATCATTGAAGTTAGCAACTTTTAAGAAAAATTAGACTACTATAATTAATAATATACTCTATATGGGTCCTTATCATTTTTAAATGGCCCCAATAGAAAATTTTTTTAAGCAAGTTAATATTCAAGATCCCTAATTCAATAAAAAATCATGACTAAAAATGATTGAGAAGAAATGCTAAAAATTAACAATTAATGGGTCGCTAGAGCTTTAACAATGCTTTTACCTAATCTCTCAAATACTTGAATTTTTAAAGAATTTAAAAGATATTATAATAATATAAATTAAAATCATAAATACAAAGTATAATTAATAAAATAATTAATAAACCACAAAACCCTCTGTGCTATCATTCAAAACCCTTTTGATTTTGTAAAAAGGGCCCCAAGGGCCAAACAAAAAAAATCTAGGTTTTTGTTTTTAGTTTGATCATGAGGCTATGAAAATATTTATGGAGGTTCCTTTTACAATAATTTAAGTAAAATTACATAGTCAATCTAAACTTAGTCTTCTCATGAAAAGCAATATCATATTCTGAAAAATATTAAAATAAAATTTAATTAATAAATTTAAACCAGAAGTACTTGTTTAAATAATAAATGATTCAAATTATTAAAGAAAAATAATCATTTTATTTTTAATTTAATTAATGTTAATTTAGTTTCTAATTATACCCACAATGTCTAAATTAATCAGTTTACTATCTCTATTTAAGTTTCCTACAGCTATGCCTCCTTCATAAAGTTATTGTCACTAGCAAATAATTCTGTAATTTTTGCACTTGACATTATTGCTTTAATAATATGATAAGGCTATTCTGGTTATCTAGATGCCTCTCTTCTCTTAGCTTTAATCATATTTGGGTAAGTGTGAAGAACATTATCGAATATGTTTCTGCCTTTTTTGCCCATTTAACAAATTTCATGTTGGTGATAAAAATAGTATCCGGGCCCTCCAGTAAAATTCCCATTGTCATAAACTTTTTCCCATACTATCTTACTTACGTAAGTGTGTTCATGATTTTTAAAAAGCTCAAGTCAAAATTCTAATTTTTTATTTGTCACCCAAAAACATAGTAATCCTTCTTTCTGGACTTGTTCAATCTCAATTGTCATAAGTTCTTTATCATTCTTCACTAAATAAGGGAATTTAAGCATTGTTTCTGCAAATTGTAAGTCAGCTATTACAACATTTGGATATTATCCATGAAATTCTAAATTGAGAAATTGCATTTATTCTTTCTTAAAGAGGTCTATTTTATAAGCGGCATAGTTCACTGTTATTTATCAAGGGGGTTTTGCAAACATGTTTCCGTTTCAGTTTTTGATTAAGCATATTTTTCTTTTCCCGTTTGACAATTTCATTTTTCAAAGCTGAATTCTCTCTTTGCAGTCTATCAACTCTTGCCTCGATTTCTACTTCTCAAGTTCTCAGCTTTAATTGAAGATTATCGATTTATATTTTATTCTCTTGCACTAATTCAATTAGCTCATTTCTCTGTAACTTTACTCGATTTTACCCATTTTGCCCTTGATGCTTAAAAAGTCTGTTCTTTTTTAAGGCGTTGTAGGTTTAGTAAGTCTTAAAACAAATTTAACAAGTGAAATTGGTGTATTGTTTCATTTAGTTCATCTGTGATAGAATGAATTTTGAATTGTATTAATAATTTTAGTAGCGCTAAAGTTAATTTCTTATAAACCAAATTAAAATTAATAATAAATATTTAAACACAACTTAAATATTGAATTATATTTAAAACTTGATATAATAGAATAATCTTATATACAGAACAAACATTGATTAAAATTTGATTACTGATATTTTTGCTAGAAAGAGTTTATTTACTTCACAATTTATATTTCACTTAAATTGGTTAAAAATCTGAATTATCTATGATTTATAAACTCTTTTTGAATCTACTATATTCATTTTAATATTAAAATAAGCTTTTAGCTTTAACGTACTATCATCTAATTTTAGCAAGACAAATTTATGAACAAACCGAATTTGTATATTATAAAACGAAATTTATTTTGTAGTGAATAAATATTGATCATTTCATAATATAAGAATAATAGATTTATTTTAACTCAACCCATTTCACTTTAAATAGATACGTAGTTACTTACTTTAAAATGAATTTCATCAATAAATAACAATTCTTTATTAAACAATTTATTTATAAAAATCGAAAGAATAATCTGAATTTTAATAGGAAAAAGAGAAAAGTTAATTTCAACTGTAAAATATGCTATTAATATTTGGTAGTTTTACATTATAATTATTAAGAATTATAAATAAAGGCTTAAATTTTAAAATTAATAAACTACCAAATTTTAAAGGGTAGTATGATTATTTAAACATTAAATTAATTCCGACCTGGAAGTGCTTACTGAGCTTTCTTACCCTGCATGATCCACATATTATTAAGAACTATCAGGACCGCATTTTACTGGTCATAAATTACCTCTTTGCGAAGTAACTCTTGGCTATAGCTTTGAAGATAATTGAATCTTGAATTTATATTGTTACCTCTCAAAAGATGGCAGAGTTATGAATTTTGTATTAGTAACTTAAATGACTAGAATTAATCCCTTTGAGTGAATTTATTAAAAAATGTGCAGAGAATAAACTAGGTTCACTAATTTAAGAAAGATTTGATTTTTAAGTGATGAACTTGAATTTTGCTATTTTATATTAATAACAAAGAAGTTGAGTATGGATATAAAATGTAAAATTACTAAATTTGCAAAGATCTTACTCACTTGCTTTATATCCCAAATTTAGAGGATTAGTATTATGTCGGGGTGTTCATCATAAGTATTAAATCAAAAATTATAATATAATAATTATTTTAAAAATTATGTTTTGAGGGATCAATAGTTGAGGGTGCCTTATTAAATATGTGATTTTATATAAAGTATTTTTTAAATTTTATCCTGATTTTGTTCTTTTAATTAGTTTAATCGAGGTAATTTCCAAAATATAATTATATAATCAAAAATTAAATATCTAGATATAAATGAAAATAAATATTTCTACAAATTAAAGGTATTTTATACTATATTAAATTTTATATAAATATTAGTAAATTATAATTATAACAAACATAGGAATTTTAAATAATCAGTATGTTCTATATCACTAAATAAATATAAATTTTGTAATATAATTTTTATTAAAAATTATTTTCATTTGTAGAAACACTTTATCTTATTTATCTAGATGTTTAATGATTGATTATATTTTGGAAATTTACTCAATCTTAACCAATGTGATTTGCCCCCAATTCAAAGGATTAGATTAATTCCATAACTTCTCAAGTATTTTTATTATCAAGAGAGAATTTTAAATCTTTAAATTTTTCATAATAAATTCCAAGGCTTTTTAGTATCTTAATCTTTAATTATCTCTGTTCATTAGTAGATGTTTAAGTCTTACAATCCACTGTCGTGAGATAAATCAATCTGCGTCGAATGTTGGACCTGGTTATGGCCACCACAATTCCTTTTAGCCTAATTTTTAAAAATACACTTTATATTTTATAATACCCAAAAAATGCAAAATTAAACACAATAAATTTAAACCGCAAATTTAACAATTTGGTTATCTAATTTATCAAAGCAATTTTCATTTATAATCAAAATGTGAAACCAAGAACGGAACCTAAGAGACTCTTAAAGGCAAGGTAACATTTGATAGCAAGTTATAAGAAGCAGTGTGGATATCAAACTTGTATAGATTCATGATGCAAAGTTAGAGAATGGAATCCTATAATACTAGTAAGTTAACAAAGGATTAGGATTATAGGATCCCAATTCAATCCCAGTTACTCTCTGAGATTTAAAGGACGATCTTAGAATCGCAGAAGATTTTATTTTATTATTTTACAAACAAACCTTAACTCATGTCTGCAATTCAGTTAAGCATGCTATAAAATTATAGCACTATTGGGATATGTCAGGAACCAACCAAATATGATGAACAACACCATAAATCGTGGAGACACGCATCACTGTGTTAATTTAACACGCAAACAATGACCTTATTGGAGAAAGAAGCCACACTGCTGATGAAAGATGATTTTGAGGTTAAACCAACAACCTCTTAGAACTAAGAAAGACTGCATATCAAATGTACTCTGTGAATCAGAAAGCTTAATAATGAATTTCTACATTTAAAAAAACAAATACTTTAACAGACACTGTTCAGTATAATTCAACTAAGTGTTAAAATGATAATGTTATTGTTTCTAATATCTTTAGATTTTAAGTTATCCCTATTTTTTAGTATCTTAACTAATTCTTTTAAAAATTAATTTAAATAAGAAATAAATAAAAATATTTATTTATTAACAATTTCTTTAATAATTTTTATCATTTATTTTATGACACATCAGAATTTGGATGATTTTCTTATATCAATAGAATAAAATTTTAATTATTATTAGAATTATAAACAATTTAATAAAACTTAAAGAATTAGTCTAGTATTGTGCTAGATTAATAGCAAGATAGGATATTTAAATTTTTAATATGTAATCGATTTGTCAGAATTACTATTGTTAAAATAGATAAAAATAGGAAATTTAAGAAATAAAGATTAATCTATAATTTATAATTAATTACAACTGTCATGAATTAGGAGTATTCTTAATACTAATTTGATTTAGATTTAATATTAAATTAATTAATAAATACTTAATATATAAATAAAAAGTGGTCAGGTGGTCTGACCGGAGTTTTTTGTGGTCTGCCGAAATTTAAGATCAAAACTCAATTATTACCAATGTTAGATGTAGTCAATACTACGTTCACTCACTTGACATCTCTCCTCTGTCTCTGACCACCGACTATGTGTTCTCAAACGCCTGCCTTCTTGGCTCCCTGATCGGCTTGAAATCTTGAGAAGAGGAACCGGGCTACCATTGGTGCTGTTAAAGGGAATGCCTCCTCCCCGCTTTATGTTGATATCTCGGATTGGCAGAGCAGACATCTCGACTTAAAAGCATTGGCATCTTCGGGGTCCATCTTGCTAAACGGCAGAGTGTTTGATGTGATGACTATGAAACACTCCGTGTACCTGAAATCTACGCCGCCATACTTCTGCTCAATAGCAATCTCTTAACCCTCCATTAAACTTTTCATCCCCGCAAGCCCTGTTGATCAAAATACTTTCAGAAGATTGAGCTCGTTCATGATGAATATTTGTGGCTCGTCGGCTTTGTCTTGTTTCATTGGGACATGAAAATGTGAATTTGACTGTACGTATTGTTCACACACAAATATCTTCTCGAGAATACGAGTGATATTTGTCTTCCCGGTATTGGTTGGCCCGTATATCTACATACCGAGAATCTTACTGTTCTTGCGCTTGATAAGGACCTCAAACAGAGCATCGAGAATGTGTAGATAACCGAGTGCTTGTAGATCTGCATCCTAGGGGGGTGCTGGAGTCATCACCGATTTTCTTAAGATAGGCAATGTATTTTTAGATAGATGTAATTATTGGTACCCTCTCCTTAATGGCGATATCAGACTTCTGGATCACTCAATTGGCGTAGTTCATTGAGCTGTATGACTTTGAAATTGCTACTAACTGTGACACATCGTCTGATTTCTTCCGAATGTACTCATTCTTTGACAGTGCTCCCCTGAAGGCCTCTCGATCATTTAGTCATTCGTAACATCGACAGCGCCTCTAGAACCGCGATCCTGCATTTATGATTATTTTATCTTCTTAGCTTTCTCTTTTGCGATAAACTACTCGTAATGGTGAGAGAGCCAGTATATAAGCTCTAGTCCATCCACTGCTGATGCGAACTACTGGTATGAATGATGTCCGAGAAGCTAGGCGGTTAGTTCCAGCTGTGCCATTATCGCATTGCCTTTGCGCTTCTTTTCGGTGAAGTATTGCTTGTTGGCTCCGATTGAATCTGTCTTGAATCGAATGAAGAGGTAGCAAATCTCATTAGAACGATCAGTTTACACCTCGATGTTACTGAAACCCGGAATTTGACTCGTCATTTAGCATTGGCACTGCTTCCAGAGGTTCGAGCCGCCCTCGTTCTGTATCTGTAGGAAAAATTAGTGGCGGTTGTGAGACATTATTAATATTGTACTTACTGAGTCTCCGTGCAGTTATAAGGTAACAATGGTGTCTCAATCATTTAAACATCTGTCTTAGTGGTCCTCGGTATGTTGGTTCCATGGTAGTTCTATACACTGGTAATAATTGGGTTTTGATCTTAAATTTCGGTAGACCACAAAAAACTCCGGCCAGACCACCTGACCACTTTTTATTTATATATTAAGTATTTATTAATTAATTTAATATTTAATCTAAATCAAATTAGTATTAAGAATACTCCTAATTCATGACAGTTGTAATTAATTATAAATTTTAGATTAATCTTTATTTCTTAAATTTCCTATTTTTATCTATTTTAACAATAGCAACAAGTTTATGATCTTTTCAATTTAAAGTGAAATTGTTTTGTACTTTTAAAGCTAAATAATTAATTTAAGTTATAGTCTTATTTTTAAGTGAAATTGATAAATTTAACTATCCTGATCTGTTTTCTTTTGCATATATATATGGATTAAATACTGATTTTATTTATTTACAATTATCAAAATTGAAGAAATATTTGTAAGTTGATATAATTAATTTTCTTTATTAAACTTATAAAATAAACTAAACTAAGATTATCTGTTTTCTAAGATTTTTATTAAAAATATTTTCAAAAAATAATTGAATTTATGCAACTGTAAAAGAAATTTTTTTAGGACTAAATCTTTCAGAAAAACTAATAAAAAAGGAATTAAACAATATAAGAAGTACAGATATATAAAAAAAAAAAAAATTAAAAAATCTAAATAAGTTAAGAACAGTTTCATTATTTGGTATCTCAACAAAACTTTCAAAGGCCAAATGTTATTACCAATTTAATAAAGAGCAATAACATTTCATAGATAATTTCCTGAATTAAAAATTTCAACATCTAGTTTGTACTCGCTTTATAAAAAGAATGGTATTAAGTATAAGCCTACTTGAACAGACTATAATATAAGTGATCTATAAAAATAATTAAAAAAATTAGACTTGATAAGAGTTTTTAATGAATAAAAGAGGATTTTAGAAAATGGTTAGAATATTGTTTATCTTGATGGGACAATATTTAAGCCCCACTCAATTACTTACAAATCATGGGCACATAAATACAATAATTAAGTGTTAAAAAACGGGGGATAACTTAGATACATTAATAATTAGTGCTAAGTATGGCTTAGAGTGTCTCAGAATACAGCCTAAATAAAAATAAACAATTGATTTACTGTAAGTTTTACAAGACCTTGATTAAAGTTATAAAGGAAGAAACCTATATTTCTTGATAATTTTAGAGCTCAGCACTCTAAAATACTAAAATAAGTTGGTTAAAAAAATGGTTGAACCCTATTGTTTAATGTTATTCATCGAAATATAATTGCATTGCAAACATTTTTTTTAGAGTAAATTATTTTTTTTAAAAGAGAACTTATTAAACTTTAGTTTAAATTGTCAAACCTAAAACACTTTTAAATTGTTAATGACTCAAAACTAAATATTAACATAAATGATAGGGTTAACAGTGAGAAATTTTGTTTTAATTAACTTAAGTTACAAGTTTGATTTTATAATTAATTAATTTTACTTTAACATAAATTTTTATTTTAATTAAGTCTTTAAAAATCAATAGAAATAAAGCTTTTACCCAGGAGGACTCTTTATGATAGCATTTTCTTCTCTGAAGGATATAATTGATTATGTCTACATGAATTAGTTGCCATATTTCAGTTCTTCTTCATACCCTGATATTTCGTATCTCTTTCTTTTCTTAGGTTATTTTCAACCCTGAGATTTCAACTTAAGTTATGGAAGTGCTTTTCCTTTTCGTTCTGCAAAGACAAAAATATTTATGTATACTTACTAGAGAAATGTGAAATGGATTAAATCTCTTTAAGGAACTCCTAACTTATCTCTATGAACTCACATTTCTGTTGATAGTCTGTTGGTTAATTATTTTAAGTTTGCTAAGACATAACTATTTATGTCAGCCACTCATTTTTAAGAGTTCCCAAAACCCCATAAAAGAAATGCTTATCATGGTAGTCCTTTGGACCATCAGAGACACCTAGATATCAATTTACCACCTCATCTTCCTTGACATAATTAAATATGTTCAGGTCCCCCCAATTCAGGATAATTAGGTACGTTCAAATAAATGACATCTGCCAGTTTAAGTAGCTCTTTTCTTGAGGCCAACACATCTTTTATGAATCTCATGCTTGTTTTCTTATAGCTTTGTAAGTGATAACCAACTATATTTGTTAAGACATAAATATTTAAGTGAATACTTTATGTGATTGTACCAGTACAATTTTGTGTTAAAACTCCCATTGAGTGTTCGACTATTTATGTTCGTGATATTTGCTTAATTCCTAGTCGATTTTAATTTATGTTCATGCTATTTAATAACTATAAATTAAAGCTTACTAACTAATTAATAGGTTTTAATAAAACTTTAAATTTTATTGGTTTATTTATATATATTAACATAAATAAAAATTTTAATTGGTTCTATTTATGTAAGTTTACATAATTAAAATTAAATAGAATTTAAGCCTAACTCATCATGATTTTATAATTTTAACTTTATTTAAGTTAGATTGATAAGGTAGGATAGACTTTGAACTATAATTTATTTATGTATTACTGAGATTATAGATTAAAACATTTATGTTCACTTACCCAGTGCACTCTGACATTTTTATAGGCGCCAAATGACAGTGCCATATTAATCATTATCGATGACCTTTGGCGCAGTCTGACAATTTCTTTGGCGCCAACTGAAATACATAAATAAAATTCTTATGTTGACATAAATATAATTTGCGAAAATTTTATTTCCCCTTAACTTTTAGGGATGTGATTATCTTACTATTATCTTATTTTAATAAATTACATCTTAAGTATTAAATATGAGAAAATAATCATATTCACTCTCTTCAGGCACTGATTCTATTCATGAAATTTTGAATAAAAAAGTGATTAAAATCAATTAAATTTAAAATTTAATCGAGGCCCCTCTTTTACCCCTTTTAAGTATAGTGGTAAAGAAGTCTGATCAAAAGTATTAAGAATATTACATATGATGGTAAGCAAGAAGTTGAGCTTAAGCTAATAATAAATCTAAAAAGCCTAAAACTATTTATGAATGCTAGTTTTTCAATCAAGTTTACACAGCAGTTGAACTCAAGAGACACTAAATCACACACAACTGAAATGATGGTAAATTTATTCAATTAAAAAAGGGAGGGGTTTGTAAGTGTCTTGTTTGTAGTAAAAATAATAAGTAAAAAGTTTTCAAAACAAAATCTTATCTCTTAATACATTTGAGTTTCCATGATCTATCTTCACTTGAATAATCAGGTTAACCTTAAATGATAAAAATATTATTTTTTTAAAAAATGTTATCGGTGGTAAAATAAATAGAAAAAAAAATTTATCTCAAGTAAATTAAATCAAATACCAATAAGT
The DNA here is from genome assembly GCA_000711775.1 of Oxytricha trifallax. Lineage (NCBI taxonomy): Eukaryota > Ciliophora > Spirotrichea > Sporadotrichida > Oxytrichidae > Oxytricha > Oxytricha trifallax. The sequence goes on from ARYC01018056.1 coordinate 40,624, forward strand.
CAAATAAAACCAAAATGATTAGAAGTCTTAAGTAAGTAGCCTGTATTTAGAAGAGTCAAAGATTATATAACAAGAAGATGACTGCTCAAGTATTTAGTATATCGATACTATTTTGTCAAAGCCCTAACAAATAATTAAACAAAAGTATGAAAATGCCAGAATAGTCTTTGATGTAAATCTTCATTACTAAATTAAGTATGAAATAACAATGATAATTGAGACAACTAATAAGTACGGAATGAAAGTTCAGAATATACTTAAGTATAATTCCATTGAAGGATCAAGCCCTACTTATACATTTGATGGCTTAAGCAAAAAGTTTGATAAAACTAATTGACTCTGGAACGAGTTTAAAATATTAGACTTTCTTCATTAAAAGGATGAGTTAAAGTACTATGATAGCTTGCCAGCAATCCGATTAGATGATGAAGCATTATACTTAAAAAGACGCTGCTTCGATTAAACTTTGCATGATTATATTAGAGGAATATGCAGCAACAATGAAAAGAAGTAATATCTCTTATAGGTAATAGCCTCAGTTAGGGAATTACACAGTTGTGGGTTTGGAGTTTATAGCTCCTAAAAGTTACATAGTTAATTTGAATAAATAAGGGAAATTGCACTTATCACACTACAAGCACGCTTCTTACATAAACCTTATTTAGCAAGCAAATTCACTCCCTGTAACATTCTACTAGCACTTTGCAGATCTTCCTGAAATCTATAAAGGTGATGTTAGATATGGCATCTTCTCTATTATTGTCGATGCAATTGAAATGATTATTGGTAGCAAATTTAAAGAGCTAACCTAGAAGTGCAGGGACATGGGAGAACTGGCTTCTTATGTTAGAAGAGATAAATTGCTTGATAAAAATTAAACAAAATTTATTGGTTACATTTCTAATTATTTAAACTCTGTTCTATCTTTGGAATAACTAGAAATTGAAGTTGAAAAATTTTTATTTAATTGACTTATTAATAAATTATATCAACTTACAAATTTTTCTTCGATTTTGATAAATAAGTAACCATACAAACTTTCAAATAACTAACAAATATAAATTTGTATAATTAGTTGCTTAATAAGTTCTGAATTATAAACTAAACTTATTAAACTTTTGAATTTAAATGGATCTATTAATTAATCACTAATAGATATATTTGCTATTTATAATGGTTTATAATATAGTTTAACTAATTAAAAATATAACTAATATATATGTTATCCAACAACAATTTTGGTTATTATTATTATTCTAATATTAAAAGGTTTCTAATATAATTATATAAAGTATATGTCTTATAAAAATATATGTTAAACCTTAATTTTACATTAGAGGCTATAGTAACTTTTTATTTAACTGCTTATCTATGTAAATTTGACTATTTGAAACTAATTTAAATAGGTATATACTATATGTAAGTTTTATTTTAAATAAATACATTCAAATAACTTATCCCTCTTTATAAATATAAAAAATTATAATCAAGAATATCTTAAATATTCATAGAATGGACATTGTGAATCAGTATTAACAATAAAACCAAAATGCTCAAATCAATAATAATAGTTTTAAAATTGATAACATTTTTATTAACTTGATAGAGAAGCTGAAGGATGAGTTATAAAGAACCAAAATTTTGCAGAGAATCAAAGAAGTAAAGAACTGAGACCATAAAATAACAAAAGTAAGATTCTGACATTGCACTTAAACTAAAAATATGTTTATAAAACGTGAATTTGTGTTAAAGCAGGATTAAATGTTGAGAATAAGTGAGGGAGATGACAAAGCCCGGCTTTTTGTCATTAATAAAAACTTTAGTACAGAAAAGAATAGGATTGAGCAGCCTAAACATCACAAAAAATTAGCCACTCAAAAATGAAGGAATTTTTGTATCTTAACATAGGAAAATATTTCATGAAGATAATAAAAACCTTGATTGAAAAGAATATTTTGTATATTGGGTCTACTAACTGCACATTATCATCGTACATTACATCATAAATAAACGATGAAGTTATAGAATTCCAGTATTGGATAATTTTCATGATAGATTAAATAAAACAAAAGCTCAATATGTAAAAGATTTTAGTAATAGGGGACTTAAATTTCCACTTGAAAGTATCAAGCAAAAGAAGACCCAAAATGAAGAACTTAAGAAGTAAATTCAATGTAGGAGTAGAGACCAAGACAAAAGGGAATTAATTAATCCAAGCTAATAAAAATTTATAATGAATATAAAGTAAATGAGCCTGATTGACTATAAACTAATGGAATCGAAATTAATAGTAAATTATAAAAAAAAATTAATTGATGATGACTCAAAGTGAAAAGATAGTAATAATCTTTAATATATCATGCAATAATATTTGATAACATTCGTAGACGAAGGAAGGAAATTATAGTCGAAATAATCAGATTTTGCAAAAATAAATGTTTCGATAACACACTAAACTGTAGAAATAACGTAAATAAAAAATTTGGCATTATAATTACCATTTTGGGGAATTATGAATTACATAACACTAAGACTAAACACCAATGGAACTAAGCCATAAAAAACATGAACCACAGCTTAAACATAATTAATCAAAGGTATTTAGTTAAGAGACTAACAATAAATAATAAAGTTAACAATAGACGGTTGTAAATTTTAACAAAGAGAATAATCAATTAATATATATATATCTAAAAGTTCTATAAAAGCTATTCAAAGTAGACAGAAGCATTATGAGTTTTCTGCAATGATGAAAAGAGAGAACGCAGCTATGGTAACTTTTAGAATTGAGAAGAAAAGGATATCAAAAATATATTTTCGATTATAATTTCATCTAATCGATAGATTTTAACGGATTCAATGGAAAATCTTGACAAAATTAGAAGGCTTCAGAAAAATAATTTGAAAAAACTTCGAGTGGTTAACACGAAGTATTTTCCTCATAATTTGAAGGAAGGAAGACTGGTCCTGCTGAATTAAAAAGTTCAGGAGACTTATACTCATTAATTAGCAACATTATACTAAAGGTGGTGAATTTTTCGCCTAAACGGAATAATGAGAAGATAATTGTGAACAAAGCTTGGAACTAATGAACTAATTATTGATAAAATACAAAATAAGAATTAATATAATAAAATAAAATAAACAAGCATTTAATGTATCTTCAAATAAAGAGCAGATTAATATAAATTGAAATAACATAAAATAGTCATTTTTATAATACAAGTATAGATTATTTTATATCAACTGTCATTGTTTTAATTTTAAAAGGGATTATATATTTTATTTTTTAAACAAATTATATTTCACCAGCTTTGTTCTTTAAAGAGTCTATAAAATATTTTTGGAATATATATTGTTAATGGAGTCATCAGAATAAATAAATTGTGAGAATGTTTTCATAATTAATCTTAAATCTTTACTATATTCACAAATTTTATCAATAGAAATATTTGGATGATAAAGAAAACGAACAAAATATATTTATATAACACACTACCTCTAAATTTCTTTTTGAAAATGAATGTAATTTTCTTTTTACCAAATTAGAGAACATGAGAATGAGAAACCACTCTTAATCAATCCTATTTTTATTATGATATATTGATTTTTCAAATTGAACTTAATTTTATCTTAATCTTATACTTTAAACATTGATTGTAGATACTCTTGATATAAAATTACTAGAATGTGCTTAAACAGAATAAGAACCTTATTTCAACTTACTTAAACATATAAATAAAACTCAAGACTGAAGAGCAAGAACAGAGAAACTTATATCTTCGTTGACTTGCAGAAAACTTTATGCACAATCTGAAAAACAAAACTTTAAAATACTAAAACAAAGAATAAAGTCTGAACAAAATCGCGTTATAGTTTAGTTAACGAGGCACTATCTAAGAATAACAAAATAATATAAGAAGGAAGCAGATAAATGTTAAGAAAGTGATTATGTAAGTAAGCATAATTTTGCAGATGCTTTGTGATATCTACCTTTAAGACGCAATTCCACAACATCAAAAATAAAAGTCTTTAATATAACAAGGCAAATTTGTGTTATTCGCCGATGACATATTCATCAAATTAAAAAATCAAAAACTGATTAGAGTAGTAAAACACTATAAATAGATAGAGAAGTCGCATTACTTGAAACTGAATTTTAAAGAAAAGTATTTGCTGAGGGATGAAAAGGAATTAAGTGATGTCAAGTAACTAGAAGAAATGAGAAAAGTATAAAAACTAAAATTCCTTGGTTTAAATATTAGTCTCAGCACGAAAGTCTATTTATAATATTATAAATTGATTAATTGAAGAAAACATTGGTATATTGAAATTAAGTAATAGCCAATGAACCATGAGTATACAATACCATAATGTCACATAACTAGTATTAATCTACAGCTACATGCAATTGATATTAACAGAGACAAGAAGATTGTTGGAAGAAATCTATAAGGTAGAGATATAACTTAAAGGATAATTTAGGATTCCAAGGGATATTAAAAACAAAAAAAATAAAGAAAGTCATTCAACTTAAAGTCAGCGGAATAAGTGAAATCATAGAATCCTTAGTTCAGAAATGCCTAAATTATGTAAATTAAACTATGACAAATACTATTGTTTATAAAATGGCTAAAGAACAGGCAGAGTAACGAGATCTCCAAAAGAGAAGAAACTGTTCGTTACAAAAAATTGAAATTAACATGATGGAAATCAATACAGGAAGGACAATAGTGATCAACGTAATGCAATTTCTGTAATGTACAAGAATCATTTGTAAACCAAAAACATATGTTAAATTGATATTTGAATAATGATACCTAGACAATAAAACATAGATAAAGGCAAACGAAAATATTCCCTGATTAAAGGATAGATAATGAGGACGAGAAACAATAGGATATTTCCAAAAATTAAATAAAAAATTCTTAGAATAATATATGCTAATAAATAAATAGATAAAGAAAATTGAGGACGATTTGAAGCAAAAATGAAAGGCCTAAAATATTTAAATATTCAAATCTGTTATTAAAATAAGCATTTGTTTAAATTAATATAAAGATAGAGATTAATGATAAAATTAAAAAGATTAAGGAATAAGAAATTAAACTTAAATAGTGAATTACTACTTTAGTTAAGCTAAAATTTTTGAAAAATAATGAAATTTGATTTTTAATTAAGAAAATGAATACAATCAAAACCCCAAAACCCCTTAGTGAGGTTTATAAGTGCTTTGATTTGTAGGGTATAGTTGGGGTCTTATTGGGGTTAGTAGAGAAAACCCAGGTTTGATGCGAATTTAATGTATATTTAATGAGTATAAATGTCATTAATTCAAACAAATTTTATCTGCTTATCTTTATGGTATCTCTTGAACTTAGCTCTCTTTAATGTTTCAAGTATATCTTCTAATGACGATCTTGGATATGCTGGAGCTCTTACTATGATCATCTCAACCATTCTTAATCTAAGTGCATACATATTCCTGCTTTATATGTTTAACAGCCATGCTTATTGATTACTTTTCTTGCTTTGTTCCGAAGTAAGACATACTTTCCATATCGCACTCTAAAATAATTGCTGCTACCGCCCAGACATCCCACTAAACAGAGCCATTAGTCCACTTCTCTCTTATTGGGAAGTACCCAGGTGTGCATAGCACTTTAGCTAAAGTCACTATTTCTTACCTTATTGCTCTATTGAAATCAATGACTACTATTTCTAAAGGACAGAGATTTACCATTACATTTTCTGGCTTCAAATCTCTATGAACATACCCTAGATCATGCAGCTCTATCACACCCTTGGTCATTTCCGTGAGTATCTCATTCAAGTCATCTGGGTATCTATTATGGTAGAGATAATCTCTTAGAGTCATTTCAAATTTCTTGAGTCGTAGTGCAATAAAACCATGTCCAAGAATAACTCCATCGAGTTTAAGCAAGTTCTTGCATTACCTTTTATGAGTCTCTCTTAGTATTATGTATTCATTGGCAAACTCATTTTGATACTGCTCGTTCCTAATAAGATATTTGAAAGGATATACTTTATAAGCATATTCATCAACTACTATGAGTTTTGCCTTGTTAGGCACATCAATATGTAAATAGTTGTCAATGCAAAAACTGAGATCTACTGCATTTAATGCAGGTATATACATAGCTCTCTCTTACAAGCATGCTATATATAATTCATTAGCTGGTTGGTTCATTGACTCAAAACGTTTCTGCTTCTTAAGTCTCTCTTCCTGCTCTCTTTAAGACTCTATAGTATTGGAATTTCTCTTGGCTGGTATAAGTTTTTATGTTTCTTTATCTTGCATTAAAAACTCACTTAAATGATGTTTTTGAATGTGTCTTTTAACTTTAGCCGAGTGAGTGTAAGACTTCATGCAAGTCGTGCACTAATACCTGCCATCGACCTTTTCGTGCTTAAAATATATCTTAGCTCACCCAGAGTGCATCTCTTTGATGTGCCTCTTCAAGCTCGAATCAGTTGAGAAGAAATTTTAGCATTCATCACATTAGAATTCTTTAATCTTTTCTAGTGGGAGATGTTCTTTTAACTCCTCAACATCTTCGATTAGCGTTTAAATACTTATCTCTTCTCTCTGCTTCCTGATATTTATTTCTAGAACAAACACCTCTGATTCAAACTCAAGAGCTTTAAGCTCTGGCTCCTTTTCAATGTAGATGATCTCTGGCTTCTTAGTTTAGCCAAAGTTAAGCTAAGATTATCCACTGCCATGAGAAACTGCTTTGCGATTTAAGTTAGCCGCCATGTTTAAATTCTAATTTAAATTTCTATTATAAAGCTCTAATAACCTCTCTAGCTATAGTAACTTTGTATAGGAGTTGGTACTACAACAACAATGGTTGATTCTTAGGCGTTAGACATCATATTTATACTAAGTTTATAACTATAAATTTTCTAAATTCATGCTTAATATTTTTAACTTTTTGGTACCAACTTAGAAAAAATTCAGGTTGGTACTGGTACCAATTAGGTTTTGAACCATTTTGGAACTTTTCCATTAAAACCTCATTAGCTTAAAATTAGGTATTAATTAAGTTTTGGTACTATTAAATTGGTACCAATTAAAATTAAACGAAATTAGTATCAGTACTAATTAAATTTAAACAAATTTAGTACTAATTTAATGGAACCTAAATTGATAAAAATGGAGCTCAATCTCTGCAGTTTGTTACAGCTTCTGCAAACTTTCTCCACATATCTTTGCAGGGTTGACTCCTATAAGATGCCCATATTTAATAGTAAGATTTTAAACAATAGGATCCAGAAGTCTATAAGTTATAATTTGATATTCATTAATAGGAAGAGGAACAAAGATGGAATCACTCAATGATCAAATGAAAAGA
>ARYC01018057.1:0-17197 GCA_000711775.1 Oxytricha trifallax
TAGCACTAAATTTGTTTAAATTTAATTAGTACTGGTACTAATTCCGTTAATTTTAATTGATACCAATTTAAAAGTACCAAAACTTAATTAGTACCTAATTTTAAACTATTGAGGTTTTAATGGAAAAGTTCCAAAATGGTTCATAACCTAATTGGTACCACTAGCAACCTAAATTTATTCTCAGTTGGTACCAAAATTAAAAATATTAAGCATAAAATTAGAAAATTTATAGTTAGAAACTAAGTATAAATATGATGTCTAACACCTAAGAATCAACCAATGTTGTTGCAGTGCCAGCTCCTATACAAAGTTAGTGTAGCCAGTGAGGTTTTCACTTATTAATAATAGAAATTTAAATTTGAATTTAAACATGGCGGCTAACTTAAATCGCAAAGCAGTCTCTCTTGGCAGTGGATAATTTTAGCTAAACTTTGGCTAAATTAAGAAGCCAGAGATCATCTACATTGAAAAGGAACCAGAGCTTAAAGCTCTTGAGTTGGAATCAGAGGTGTTTGTTCTAGAAATAAATATCAGGAAGCAGAGAGCAGAGATGGGTATTTAAACGCTAATCGAAGATGTTGAGGAGTTAAAAGAACAGCTCCCAGTATAAAAGATTAAAGCAATATAATGTGATGAATGCTAAAATTTCTTCTCAACTGATTCTAGCTTGAAGAGGCACATCAAAGAAATACACTCTGGTAGAGCTAAGATCTATTTCAAGCATGATAAAGTCGATGGGAGATATTAATGCACAACTTATATGAAGTCCTATACCCATTCAGCAAACGTGAAGAAACATATGCAAAAGCATCACTTAAGCGAGTTCTTGATTCAAGATAAAGAAACTTAAAAGCTTATACCTGCCAAGAGAAAATCAAATACTATTGAGTCATAAAGAGATTAACAGGAGAGACTCAAGAGATAGAGGCTGCATGAATTAATGAATCAACCGGTAGGCAACACTATATTAGCATGCTTCTAAGCCAAAGCTCTGAACATACCTGTATTAAATGCAATTGATATTAGCAGTTGTATTGATAACTATTTGCAAATTAGCGTTCCTGCAAAACCAAAAACTTATTCTAATTGATGACTATGCATACAAGGTGTATCCTTACAGCTATCTACTTAAGAATGAGCAGTACCAAAATGAGTTTGCTAACGAATACATGATTCTTAGAGAGGCTCAGAGAAGAGATTGCAAGAACTTGCTTAAGCTAAATGGTGTCATTTTAAGCTACGGCTATATCACATTAAGGCTTAAGAAATATGAAATGACTCTGAGAGATTATCTGAATCATAACAGATACCCAGATGATTTGAATAATATACTATCAGATATGATATAGGGTGTCAAGGAGTTGCATGAACTTGGATATGTTCATAGAGATTTGAAGCCAGAAAATGTTATGATAAACCTCAGCCCTTTAGAAGTAGTTGTTATAGATTTCAATAGAGCATTGAGATAAGAGATAGTAACCTTAGCAAAGGTTCTTGGGACACCTGGATACTTCCCAATAAGAAAGAAATGGACTAATGGCTCTGTTTAGTGGGATGTATGGGCAATCGGAGCCATTATATTAGAGAGTATATGGAAAGTATGGCTTACTTTGGTACAAAGTTTGAAAAATAATCAATCAGTTAAGCTTAGAAGCATATTAAGTAAGAAAATGTATGCAAGGAAATAAAAAAGATAGTTGAGATGATAATAATTAGTGCTCCCTCTTATCCAAGGTAAACATTGGATGACATACTTGTGCCACTTAAGAGAGCAAGATTCCAGAGATATAACAAAGACAAGCAAATAAAATTCGTTTGAATTAAGAAGACTAATACTCATTAAATATTAATAAAATTCACATAAAACCTGCGTTTTCTCTACTAACCCCAATAAGACCCCATTATACCCTACAAATCAAAGCACTTATAAACCTCACTAAGGGGTTTTGGGGTTTTGAATGTGATGTATAAAAAATAAGCAGAGAAAATAAAGAAATACAGTGTAGAATGGAGATTGCAACTATTGTCTAATCTTTAGATAGTCTAGATGAGAGCTAAAAGTAGAAAAATGACATGAATGTTTTAAGTACTGAAACCAAATTAAGGAAAAAAAGCTAGGGGAAATAACTCAATGCTAGAAACAAACCATCGTTTGCATCTCGCTTGCTCAAAATTAACATAAAAGTATATTTGAATAAAAATGACTATTCATTTATATTTGCCTCTTTAAAAATTCAATATGTCGTTGATTGATTAATTATAAGCGAAATTTTGAAATATCATTAATAATAATAAAAGTATTTAATTAAAAATGAGTATCGGTGTACCAATAAAGTTGATCCACGAAGCAGAGAATCATGTAATCACTGTAGAATTGAAATCAGGGGAACTCTATAGAAGTTACCTCATGGAAGCTGAAGACACCATGAACATGCGTCTTGACGATGTTTATGTTACAGGCAAGGACGGTCGCCAGTATCATTTGGACAAAGTATTCGTGAGAGGCAGTCAGGTTAGATTCATTATCATCCAGACATGCTTAAAAATTCACCCATGTTCAAGAGAATTGCAAATCAAGCAAAGAAGGGCAAGAATGCATTGCTTGCCAAGGGTAGAGGCAGAGGTATTGGCGGAAGATGAAAAATTGGAGAAATTATTGAATTCACAGTCATTTGCTGAGTATCATTATGATTTAAACATAATTAATTCATTAATCAAAATTATTAATTATTAAAATAATTCTTAGGGGAGAGGGGTTTAAAGAAAAGTATGATGATAATTAAGCAGATTAAAGTACTACACTCAAAACCCCAAAACCCCTTAATGAGGTTTATAAGTGCTTTGATTTGTAGGGAATTTGTTAGGGGTTGGGGTTATTAATAGGTTTTAATGTGAAATTTATAGTAAATGTATTTAATTTAATCACTCAAAATGCACTTTTGGATCATGTGGGAGAGGTCTGAAGTTTATTTTACTTAACCACAACTCTATCTTCTCTAATGTTATGTCTGATTTAGAGTTTGGTTTTTAAGATTATTGATTCTGCCATTTATTTTAATGATTGAGATACTCTGGTTTTGTCTATAAATTACATGATTCTTTACTTAGCATATTTCTCACACCTTGTAGAGTAGTAATCATTCCGAGGCATATCGCACTCTATTATTATTGCTGCTAAAGCCCACACATCCCATTGATAGTCTCCATCTCTCCAGTCTTCTCTTTCAGGATAATAGCCTGGAGTTCCCATAACACTTCCTAGCCTTGATACTTCTACCCTTAATGCTCTGTTGAAGTCATTAATTGTCACTCTTACAGGTGAGAAGTTTATCATAATATTCTCTGGTTCTAAATCTCTATGAACATAGCCTAACTTATGTAGCTCTTTTATACCTTGTAAGGTTTAAGTTGCTATCAAAGCAAGCTACTTATTGATTCCTTTGATCAGTAATAAAATCTCTTAGGGTCATTTCATAGAGTGGGAGTCTGAAAGCAACATGATCCTTGGCAAGGAGAACAGCATCTAGCTTGATTAAATAACTACACTCTTTGAACTTTGCTTGAATGAGTACTTTATACTAATTTGTAAACTCTATTTAATATTTATCATCACTTAAGAGATAGTTGAAGGGATACACCTTGTATTCATACTGATGATCATTGATAACTTTCTTATCAAAGTAGTCTTCTAATATAAGGTAGCTTTAAAGTGAAGTGTTAGGTCTACTTAGGCAAGAACTGGAATCTTTTTATATTGAATTTTAATCATAATCTTTGTGATTTCAGATGCTGGTAGGTTGCGTGATTTCCTCACATATTCTGATTCACAAGCTTGTTCGAGCTCTACCATTTTCGAAGATTCTCTTGCTTTTCTTTTGTTAAGTAGCTTCAATTCATCTTCATGCTTTTCAATCTCTAAATCTTTCTTGTGAGCTTTTAAAAGATGCTTCCTTAAATCTCTAGTATGAGCATACTACTTATGGCACTCGAAGCAATCATACTTTCCGTCGATTTTATCGTGCTTTAAGTATACTGTTGGCTTGGCTTCTCTAGCTCTTTCATATGCCTATACCAACTAGATTAATGAGCGAAGTCTCTCTCACACTTCTCACAAAAGTATACTTCTACTTCTTTAGTTTGTATAGGAATTTCATTCATTGCGGGGAGCCGCGCGCCACTGAGCGCGGACTTCTCCTCCTCTTTGTCTCCCTCACACTTGTTTGCCATTTAGTTTCTATTATTAATTTCTATTTTAATAACAGAGACCTCAAGTGATAGCTCTGGTAGTTCTTTATGAGAGTTCATCTCACAGCTATCACACTTTTTATTGCTGCCAAAGGTAAGTCTCGTTTAGTTTGATGGAATTCTGTTGTTTTTCTTAAAATGTTAGCGATCATATTTAAATTTGAATTTAAAATTATAAAATTGCCTCTATAACTGAGATCTTATATGAGAGCTTTGCAAGCCTACAAGTTTCAAGGGAAGTTCTTAGAGTATTAGAGAAGAATTATGAGTGTTAAGAGACATCCAGTTCTACATATGGGTGAGGAAGTAACCATTTTTACTTTCAATAATAAAGTGATTATAGTACGTACCGATTTAGGAGGTGCACCTAATTAAGTACGTACTGCTTTAGGAGGTATTTTGTGATTCTATGATTAAAATTAGGGTGCTCCTAATTAAGTACTAGCTTTAATTAATGCTCCTAATTAAGTACTAGCATTTTAGGAGCTGCTCCTAATTAAGCACGTACCAATTTAAATTTAAAAATATGGAACTATAACAGTAGAAATTGATATCAATCTCTCAAGAAGTTTGAAACCAGTTCTCTAAACCTTCTCCATATCCTTCTTAGAGGTTGACCTCCTATAGGATGCCCATATTTAATAGTAAGCTTTATAGAGGTAAATAATTGAAATCAATAAACTTAAATTTGAATATCATTTCTAAGATCTTTAAGCAAGATGGAGTCAATGAATGATGCAATGAAAGAGTGCAAGCACAAGAATTGATTCAAAGATTTAGAAGCAAGGAGGATTTGCACCGCTACCTGGTGCAGCAAGGTATTAAACTCATAGTAACTCATCTTGATTATGTAGTTGGTTTGTTCTTGCCAACGATGGAAGGTACCAAAATTTCATTTCTAAGGGCGATACTCTGCGAAGAGAAGAAAGCATTGAAAACTTAAGATGTAAAGTTTGCAGAGATTCCAAACTATCCAGAAATCTCAGCGACTAACTTATATGATAATGCTATGAATGACCCAGAGGTTTTCGCTGTACCTGCCTACTAAGAAGCAGTTGTCAAATAAACTGCCTGAAAGAAACTATTTCTTTGGCATACTTGCAACAATTAAAGGTGATTACTGAAAGAAATTATTCAAGAGTCTCATAAGAAAAAAGACAGCATCTCTTCAGAAGATAAAGACAAACAAGGGATCAAGATAAGTGAGAGCTGGCTATCAGAGCTGCAGAAGCACCCTTATATTTCAAGTAAGATTTGTAGCTTAACTCTTTAGAAAAATCTGGTACTGGCATCTTCTTGATGAAGGAATAGAGCAAGCTTCACAGAGAGCGAAAGTCGCAGACAAAGTATGAAGTCAGCAAGAGACTTTATTCAAATATTCAGCCACCAGAGTCAATGAACATAGATGCTGGAGCTGGCAGTAAGAGAAGAAACTTAGGTGGAGGGAAGTAAGAAATAGAAGAAAAGAAAGAGAAGCCAGCTCCCTCTAAAGAATTTTAAATGTGACTTATATATTCATTAACTTAACTACAAAACTTATTTATATACATTCACTCTCCCTTCTTTAACACACTTTTAAGCCAACAAATTATCTACTCTCTTCGCTGAGCTTTTAATAAAGTCTACTGTTTCGATAGGTATGTCATGCATCAAGTGATATAGCAGCAGTTTCTTGTAATGACCTTTTAATATTCCCCAGTAGAACTCAATTCCATTAAACTATGGATGTAAGGTACGTTGAACACTGCCGTTATTCTTAGTTGTTCATAACTCTTCCTTGTTTCTTTGGTCTTATGAACAGAAAGATTATCAACGAATAGTATAATCTCTTATTCAGGGTACTTCTCTCTCAGCTGTTCTAAGAACTTTATATACTACTCTGTCTTAATAGAGCTAGGATGAATAAAATAAGTTTCTAAACCAGCATCCTCGCTAATTCCTCCAAGAATTGCCATTGTTTATACCTTGACTTTTTAGTCATAAACTTCTATGTTGCTATGCCTCTTATACCAAGACTTCTAGATGAAAGTGTTGAAGTAAACACAGCCTCGTCAGCATGAATAAACTTAATATTATTCTATTAGGCTCTCTGCATTTAATTATAAATATAATTTAAGTTGTTGTTGTAAAAATGGCAGAGTGAAATCAATGACTCTCTTGATACGATTTACACCTTTGTAAGAGATACCGTTTCGTTTATAAATGTTTGCAACAGTCTATGCAGAGATCTTCAACTCAGGGAACTGGCGATGAAACATAATAGCTCGTTAGTCGAGAGAGAAGTGAGCCAAATACTTAAAGTTTTTTCATTAATAAGATAGTCAATATGCTTCTATAGAAACTTAGACTTCCTCTTAGGCTAAGAATTCAGCTATTATTGCTTTAATTACACAGCTTTCAAGCAGTGAAAACGAACAGTTGAGGGACTACACTTTAAGAGCAGTGCAATAGACTTATAGTTCAGTACTGGTTTAAGTTATTCACTAAACATATCACATCCATAACGCAGTTTAAACACTAAATCTATATACTCTTCATCATAAATAGACCCCAAAAGCTTGTAATTTAGTCTCGCATTTAATTAATAACCCCAACCCCTAACAAATTCCCTACAAATCAAAGCACTTATAAACCTCATTAAGGGGTTTTGGGGTTTTGACTCGGGTGATATTTAAGAATTCCCTCAAAATATTTTAAAATTTTAATGGTCTAATCTACAAAAGAAGCAATAAAAAAGTTGAATTCTTTGGCTAAGAAATAACCTAAAATAGTATGTATAAACTTATATAATAAATTACCTTTGACTATATAGAAACTGGATCTCTTATGAATAATTGAAGGGAATGAGTTAATAGCAGAAGAAGACCATCCAAGATAAAATTTAGAAGCCTCTAAGGATTTTGAAATAGTAAATTTCACAAATAAATTGCAAAAAGTTTCTGAATAAAGGCAGCTATAGTAGAAGTTTCAATCAAGTAATTCAAGTTCAAAAACAGAAAGCAAAGAAAAAGGCGTTAAAAAACATATTTCTTTAACTTAAAAATTAACTATGGAGTTCGATAAACTCAGAGATGACAAAATTTAAGATAATTAAGTTGTTTAAGTAAAGCAATCATAAAAATAAAGTGACTTTGTTCAAGATGAAACTAAATTTGCTGAAAAGTTACGGAAAGCAAGGGAAAATCAAAAGAAATAACTTAGTTCGAATAAATTTAACGAACAAAGCTCTAGTAAGCAGAGGTTAATGACTTTCAATCCTAGAACTAGTCTTATGGAAAGTTATATGACTTAATAAGATATTAAAAATAGTGAAGAGCAAAAACACAATTAATTGATAAAAGTAATACAGACCCTTGATAAATATAGTATGAAAGACATTTCCTCAATGATTTAAAAGCAAGTTATTCAAGAAGAGTTAAAGGTTATACAGTAGCACAAAATTAACTTAAAACCTAAAGAGGACAAAGATGATACATAACTTTCCCAATATGACTCTCTGTACTCTCAAAGATAGCTATAAAGTTAAATACAAAGCTTCCTCCAGTTTTAACTTGATAGAGAAAAGCTAGATTTATCATCATTTATCGACTTTAAGCTCGTTTAGAACTTAGTAGATCAACCTGTTATTGGAGTGAATATATATGCTAAGCAAAAGCTAAAAAAACTAGATTTATTGAGAGTTTTAGTACATCCATAACTAAGTCTAAACAATACTGATCTAAGACTAATGTTTATACAGTCCCTCTTACTTCTCTTTGACATTGAAATTGCAATTACTCTGATTGCAATATTTTTCTATGCCTTTAGTTGCTAGAAATACCTTATAGTCTCATTCATCAGTGAATCAATATTGATGATATCTTATGAATATATTGAGCTAATAACGAAAGATTAGAATAGTATACTATAAAAACTGTAACTCTATATCAAAGCAGCTTTGAAATTAATTGATAAAGAGAGAACTAAATATGAAAACCTAAGTGAAGAATTTATTGTCCTAAAGCATACATCGTAAAAGTTAAGGGAGAATTATAGGTTAATTGTTAAACATTAGAAAATTCTGAAAACTGTAGACTATCATTCCATGCTTATTAAGAACTTTCAAGATGGCTTAGATGAGAGCAATTTCGCCTAAACTCTTAATTAAATAGATTTGAAGTTCTTGGAAAACCTTTTCGTGAATAATTTACTGAGAGATGCAGAGCTAAATTACTAGGCAAGTTTGCAATAACATGACGATTTACAATTTATAGGATCAAGCGAAAGTTTATTAGTATCTGGAATATCTAAACTTGTTAACTACAATTTTAAGAAACTATGTGCTTCAGAATCCAAGTAATGAATATTCTTAAAGTGATTATAAATCGAATTATTCGTCTTTCAGTAGTTTTGAAGATGTAAACTCATCTATTTACAGACTAAAGAAACTCATAGAAATCTGCTAGATTTTAATGTAAGACTTTAATTAATGCAAACACCTTATTACTAGTGACCTTGGCAATTTCAACTTAGTTTATGAAATATCATCCCTTTTGACTTAAGACACGGAAATTTTAGAAATTTGGAAAGAATCAAGTGCAAGAAAATATCTCCCTTTTAGACACTCTCAAAACACTTGAAACTTATTCACAAGCAAATTTCGAATAATTAATTAGGAATGGCAAAAACTAAGTGGTAATATTCAGGTATTTAATGGCTTATGTTCAACAAAAAAGTCAGCATATTCTTGAGAAAAACAAAAAAGAAGAATTAAAGAATAATCAAAATAGCAAGCATCAGTAAAATGTGCTTGATTAAATTGTTAACATGGAAAACCTTAAATAAATTTGGTCCCTTGTACATATTTACCTGAGGTAGTTCTAGAACCATGTAAAAGTCTGAAACTTATGTAATTAAAATTCAATATGATATCTTTTTTGGTTCATAAATCAATTGAAATCTCTCATACACAAATATTTAATTTTAATATGCTTTTAGAAATGATTTAATAGTTTATATGAAAGAATAAAAGGAATTTATATTGATAAGAATTTAAGAAATCATCTGGTCAATAAAAAACTAAAAAGGTTGCTTTTTTAAACAATAGTTAACTTTAATATTTAATTTTCAACGATAATTTATTTTAATTTGCCTGCTTAAAATATAAATGAGAGGTCCCTCTGCTATGAGATCACATTAGATCAATAATAAAAATATAATTCTTATGAATTAACACTAATAGAAGTATGCTAAAGACACTGATTAAATATCCAGTAAACTCTTAAGAAATATTATATAATTTGTTTAAATTAGGTGGGAATGTTTCAAATGAAGAATTTGATAAAAGGGTTCCAACAGATGTAAATAAATATAAAATAATTCCTAACATATTATTGGGATGAATTAAGTATTATATTTATATGTAAGTATGGAAATAAACTATAAGATAATCATCATGAAATTCTATACTTACATTTATCGATAAAGAAGCAAGCTAAACTCTAACTTTTTATATAGAAACTATTCTCTAATAAAGCAAAAACTAACAAAATGCTAAACGCTAATTAATCTTCTCCAAATTTAAACAAGGATGGTGCTGACATGATCAAGTACAACACTAGTCCATCAACTTAAACCAATAAGTACAGTAAGTAAATATTTAACATAGATTAATTACATTTTAGAAAACAATCTACAGTCTAATAGTAGCAAAATAGCTTTAGGAAAACCAAATAATGCCATGGATGTATTCCAAAATGCAAGTATTTCTACGTTTTAAACCTCTGCTTCATATAAATAGTTTGAGATTAAATAAAGATATATAACGTGATTTAATTAAAGAGTTATATTTATAAAAATACTGGTAACATTTACAACTAAAGCAATAATAAATAGTAAAAGCCTCCAATCAGCTAATCATAGTAAAATTAAATTAATCGCCATTAGAAATCTCAGAGTTAGATTTATAACTTTAACAAATTCAATGAAAATGCAAAAGCTTTTTATTAAAAATATTAACATTTTATCTTACCATAATTTAAATTACTTCTCAAAATGCAAGTGCTTAAAGCCAAAGATATTAAACTAACCAGACCATGAGCCAGCAAACTTCCCCCTCTAGATTCAACACAAATAGCGTCCTAAATAAGCATCTTGATTAAATTTACAGGTCTCCAACAAGCCTCAGTTACCTGGGATAAAACTAGAAATTGCAGGAAGATAGTAGAGTTATAAGCATGACTCATAGAGAACTGTAGAACAAAAGTTAGCTCACTAATAAGTCAAACTAGAGTTACCTAAATAGTTAAAATTTCAATACAAAGTCTTAAAGAAATCTAGGTGATTTTAATCAGATTAATGATGTAGTGACTGAAATAGATGAGAGATAAAATAACAAATATGTGAAAGCTCCAAATTTTCAATTTGCATATTAGTAATTCGCTCAGAGATTGATAAAGTAAGGTATGCAAGGGTAAACTTCACACCAATGTTTTACTTCCAGATAAAAGCTTAAAGAGTTTTAAGTAAACTTAGAGAAGTTATTAACCATCCCCTGACAGAAAGCAGTTAGGAGTTGGCCAAACAGCTTAAAACATTGAGAATTAATAATCATAAATTCATGAAAGGCTGTACAAAGAGCATCAAGCTAAGAATCAGATAAAGGAGAAAATGCACATGCCAAATTGGAGAGAAGAACAAGAATTTTAGAAATGTACTTTTTAACCGAATAATTAGCAGATGTAGAGACAACGATCAACTCAAGATTTTATCCAAGATTAAGAAAGACATGAAATAGAAAGGAGATTTAGATTAGAGTAGAAGCAGCGAGAAATTCTAGAATAAGAAGAAAATGAGTTGAGAGAGGCAGCTTTGAAATTAAAGTTAAGTAGATCCCCACAAGGGAGGTTTAATTCTAATGTAACTAATAACACCCAAATTGATTAGTTCAAATCTCCACGAGATCATAGTCTTTCAAAATCTACTCATAAAAATCACTAGTCAGTGGCTGAGTTCCATTTCAAACCATAAATTAATAAGAAGAGTGAAAAAATGGTTTAGAAAAATCAAAATAAATGGCAGGGAGCTTTGAATCACTTAGTGCAAGATGCTCAGAAAAGACTAAAAAGAATTCAAGAAACTAAGTAAGAAATGAGATAAAAAATAAGTCCAAGGGAGACACCTAGAGTTATTGAGAAAAGCACTCAAATGATTTTGTCTAAGTTCTTAAATGAATTCACTAATGCTTGTTAAGAGTGTAGAGAGGGTGCTTAAACTCAAGAAGAGCAAAACAATGACTAAATTTGTTTTGAAATGTACGAAAGAGTCATGCAGTAACTTGGATTTTCATATTAAACGAATGACAATATTTAGTCACAAGTTAATGATTTATGGAATATAATTAGTTTTGTAAGATAGGATGAGATTAAGTAACAATCTCTATTTAATGCTCTATGCTACATTCAGATGATTTAGTTAAACAGTTAATAGCAACCAGTTGGCTAGAATTAAATAATTAATAAACATGATAACGGATTTTAGTTAAGAAATGGAATATTCTTTATAAATACAGAGAATAGGAAAGCTCATCAAAATATGTTTCATAAGTTCTATGAATTATAATTTAAATACAAATATAACAAAATATTATAAGATTTATCAATTTTATTTTCAATGTCTATGAATTGAACCACAGTCGCTAAATCTTCCTAAAACAAGAAAGATGTGAAAAGTCAGTAAAGAGAACGTTAGATTAAAGTTCTGTATTAAATCATAGTGTTTTCAAGCCCTAACTAGACAAAAAGTCTTTGAGAATTGTTTAGGAAAAAATTGGGAACAAAAGTAATAACGATTATTTAAGAGATTTGTCTAAAACAAGGGAAGTATTTTAATCAAAAGTTGATTAAATGAAGTAAATCACAATTGAGGAAGAGTTGAATAAGTGCACGTTCAAGCCCCATACTAATCAGAAAATATGTACGTAAATTTTGTTAATTTTAAACTGATTTATTTGTTATAGTAACTGGCCAGAGAAGTAGCTCCCCACCTCCACCATTTCAAGGAATCTAGAATCTTTCTAAGCCTAGATATAGGTAGAGAGATAGGTCCAATGAAGATGTGGAATTTGAGTAGAATAAAGACAAATGTACCTTCAAGCCTTAAATAAACGAAGAAAAGAAAATCTTATATAAAAGACCATAGACTACGTAGTTAAACTACTCTGCAATTGTATTCTTACTTTTTATGAAATTTAACACTTATAATTTAGGCGCCTAGCTTCAACATGAAACAGTAATATCCTCAGAGTAGGTATGGCTCGCATGTCTTTAATTCAAAGGACTTGTATCAATCCTCGATTATAATAGCCAGTTGGGAAAATTGACTATACGGAAGATGGAAATTCCTAAAATTACTATTAAAGCTAGCAAAATCATAATAATTTGGGATCGATGAGAGTAGAGGATATGCAGCATGATAATAGTCACAATTATATTCAGAACTCTGTACATATGAGATAACATATAGACCTTTATTAAATTTAAAGGGAAAATTAAAATCCAGCATATAGTTTAGTATTAAATATAATTTTACCATAATTAACCCCCTCATAATTTAATTAGACCTTGAAGAAGTAGACAGCGATGATCAATGTTCAGAAGATAATGTAAAAATGCCAATAATCTGCCTAGACGTAAAAATTTCACAAGAAAATACCGAATAGTTACTGATCTATGAGGGCGACGACATAGAGGAAGTCAGCAAGCAATTTGCTAAATTATATAACATCAGCGAGAGTAAAAGACTTAAACTTATTAAAATTATCTTTAAGCAATCGTAGATACTATAGTCAAATCAATAGCAACAACAATAATAGTACAAAGTTAATTAAAAGGTAATATAAATAGAAATTAATAAGAAATGTAATTTTGTGAAATAAATTTGAATATGAATATCTTAAAATATTGTTTATAAGGTTTAAATGAAAATAAATTACAAAAATAGATCGAATATTTTATATACATTTGTATATACTTAAGCTTTAAACAAAATAGACTTATTGCACATTCCTTAAATCCAATATTAAAAAACACATTATTTATAAAATAAAATATTATAAGCAATATTTAATTAAAAAAGTATGATACTTTAATAAAAAATACAAATGATTAATGTTTTGTAAAATAACTCCATTTTTAATTTTTGAAATCATAAATCCACCTCTCTTTAAGTATTCAATAAACTTTTTTTTATTTACAATGTTAAATAGCATTGAATTATATTCACTAAATTTTCAAAAATTAGGTATGTATAGAAATATATTCAGAATTCGCTTAAATAAAATTATAAATGTACATCTCTCTACCCACATAGAGGAGATAGGTGAAAACTTAATTTACTAGCTTATGACTTTTTTCCTTCTTGCTTCAATTTCCTCTACAAAAATAGAACATCGAGCAGCACCCCACCTTAACTTTTGTGTCGTCTAGAATAATCGAACCTGCCGCTTCTCTGTGGTTGCCCTTCCCGCTCTTGCTAGCTTTTTAGTGGAAAAATACTTATTTTGTTGTTAGAAGCAGATCTTTTACTTCATCAGATGAGCAGTGATTGTTTGCGAGTTCAAGAGCTATCATGCTGTTAGTTTATGTTTTTAGGGATTTATCTGCACCATGCTCAAGCAGAAATTTGGTTAATAAATTTTCAGATACGTTATTCCTTGGATTCTACAAAATACTTATAGAACTCAAATTAGAATTATAGTGAATAAATTTGATAACCTCCAAGTTCATTTCAAGTTAAAGAGCATCTAATTTCATGCTAATGCCACAAAAACTCACTAGCAAAGTCTTGCCATGATGATAGTAATTGACGTCTGCACCAAAATTGAGCAGTATTTCTGCAATTTTCAGGCAAATATTTTTATTCTCGTAGATATTGTTAGTCTCTGTCATTCTTGAGAAGCAGTAGAGCAGCGGCGTGTAGCCCATCGAATTCTAGTGATTGGTGTCAGCACCGTTTCTGAGAGAATTTTTACTATTTCATAATTACCAGCTATGCAACTTGCTGAGAGTGGAGTATACTCGTGATCTTAATAAATCTAGAATAAGGAGAGTTTGTGGGGTGTTTTGGAAGGAATAAAAATGGTTAGAAAAATATACTATGAAAGAGCATTTTTTAAGTGAAATAGCAAAGTTTGGATAGAGCAAATTATAATATTTTATTAATGATCCTCTGTTGTCATGTTAATATCAATTAATGGGTTTTCAAGCAACAACTCTGTTATTCTACCTCTACCTAAAAATGCAGCTTATGCAGCAAGTGGTGAGATTTTAGTTTTTTTTATGTCATCAATTTTTATAAATTCATAACATTCAAAGCTTAAATAGTAAATTTGTTAAAGATTTTATCGTCTAGATCGGTCCTGGAATGTTTCTCTAGCCAATTAAGGTTTTTATTACTTATCTTCAAATCTTTCAAGCATTTATAGTCATTAGCCCATATCAAATTCAATATCTATAGAATAAATGTTACTTCACTTTGTTTATTAAGTGTTTTAATAGTCTAAACTAGAACTTATTTTCTTATAAATCTTGCCATTTTTATATTTAATCAAAATTTTTACATTTTCATGTGATGTTCGTTAACTGTTAATTCCAAATAATATGGCTTAAAGAGAAATTCAAATATCATTTCATAATTCATGAAACTTTATTTAGCATAAAAAACTTACCTTTTTTCTCTCGACTGCATCTTCATCAGTTACCATATCATTTGGATCTATAGAATAAAATATTAATCTTATAATTATCTATCTAATTTGCTAAAAATTTTGCGAGAAGATTTCACTTTAAAACTTACTGTAAGAGTAAAGCTTAGAATTCTCCATTACGTTTAAATAATTATTTTCTTATAATTTTATTATTAACATTTTGAGATGAATTAACATACTACTCTGACATTTACTGATCAAAACAGTGTCTCATTATGTGAATTGTAACTAATATCACTAATGAAATTAATATTTAAATTTAAAAAAATAAACCAAAAATAATCACTAATAATATGACTTTGACTATCATTTCTTACTTTTACCCTTTCTGCCGCCACCAGCACTGGAATTGTTCTGACTGTTATCTATATTACCTGAAATTTTGGCTTTGATTTCCTTTTCTTTATCTTCCAGATGTATCATTTAATCTTTGAGTTCCCTCTTTTTCCTGAGTAATTCCTATTTCTCACTCATCATAGTCTCCATGTCATTGCTAGAATCCTCTACAATAGTCAGCTGCCAGTATCTGTCCTTAACGTGTTAAAAATGTAATTAAAAGTATGATAATATTTAAATTTTAGTGTTTCTGAAGCTTATCCTTTTCCTTCTCTAATGTACCCAGTCCCTCCAGGTATTTCTTCTCTTCCAGCTCCAATGCATTTCCCATTATAGACGCTTTCTTCTCGAATTGAATCAAGTCTTCCCTCCTGCAATGCAAATTTTTCTCCTCCAAGTCTGCTCTCTCCCTGTAATGAGCAACTTCTTTCTGTAATTATTCTATGTTTTCAGGTGCATGTTGTGCTTTCTAGTTTCAATGGCGTTTTTGAGTTCTTATAACTCGAGTTCTTTCATGACTCTCTTGGCTTTAATGCGGTGAGTCAGATCCTAAAGTTGAGGGCCTAATTCCTCAGGCTTGTCTCGCTTTGCCGCATTGTTTACGTCTTCTTGAGTTATCATGAAAACTGAGTCTTACTCCCGTTGTCTCAGGTTCTGAATGTCAGATTAACAATAATTTATCAATAAATCTATAATCTTAGACATACCTTTTATTGGAGTTAGCGAAGGAATAGACTTCTTAAATCGCATTCTAGTTATTGCTTCTTCTGGGCATCGAACTGGATCTTATCATTTACTGAAAAAATAGAAGGATGAAGTTACATTTAAATAAAATGAGTGTTGGGAAATCACTGATTTAAATCATTTTATTCAGACTTACTCTGCTTTTTAGTCTCATCGTATTAATTTAGCAAGTTATCCTATTCCTGATACATTTTATGTTTTTCTTGGCTCTCAATCAACTAGATAGAATATATCATGTTTAATTTAAGATTTTTAATTATACTTAACAAAATATCAAGAAATAAGTCTTACCTCTTCTAGTGTTTTCTCATAGATAAGTAGTATTTTATCGTCAATGGACATTTTATCATCCTACATGTAGTAATTGAGGATGGTTTGATTCGTGAGTTCAGGCATCAAATCATGCTTAGAATTCACAAATTAATCATCATAGTTCTAGATAAAAGTTTGTTTTATTATTTTAAGCTCATACATATGAAGTATAATTAATAGAAATAAGGAATTTGTATAGAGTGATTGAGTTCAACTTACCTCATCATCGTCAACATCACAGTCGTCTACAATAAAAGGTTGAGAAGCTATTATAGAGTAAGACTCCAGCATTTTGTGCAATTCAGAATTCATTTTGTTTAATAATAATTTATATGTAATTAATAATATATTTGCTTATATTTAATTTATTATTTCAATTGATTAATACTTTATTTCTATTTATTTGATATTATGTATAATAGCAAGATCTAAATCATTAATAGATTTAAGCTATTATTAATCCAACTCAGAATAATTAATTTTAATTCCTGAAGTAAAGTATATTAATGGCTGATAAAACGAATTAAAGCGAATTAGAATAGTAACTTAGCACCTATCTTTAGTATGATTTCATAGTGGACTATGATAATCATAAACTTGAAGATATCAATTAGTAAACTGGATTCAATAAGATTTAAGATCAAGAACAGCTGTAGAAGTTGCTAAATTAAGTGAACGATAGTAATGATATTGGAGGGTATAATGAATAAAACGATTAAGATGATAATGGTATACATGAGATTATCAGGGAGTATGAAGAGTTATAAAAAGTTAAAGAAGAGAAGAAAGTGATTGAACTACTTATCGGGTTTGAAA
>ARYC01018058.1:0-27426 GCA_000711775.1 Oxytricha trifallax
TCTAGAATCTTTCTAAGCCTAGATATAGGTAGAGAGACAGGTCCAATGAAGATGTGGAATTTGAGTAGAATAAAGACAAATGTACCTTCAAGCCTTAAATAAACGAGGAAAAGAAAAACTTATACAAAAGACCATAGACCACATAGTTAAACTACTCAGCAATTGTATTCTTACATTTTTTTGCAATTTAACCCTTTTAATTTAGGCGCCAAGCTTCAACATGAAACAGTAATATCCTCAGAGTAGGTATGGCTCGCATGTCTTTAATTCAAAGGACTTGTATCAATCCTCGATTATATAGCCAGTTGGGAAAATTGACTATACGGAAGATGGAAATTCCTAAAATTACTATTAAAGCTAGCAAAATCATAATAATTTGGGATCGATGAGAGTAGAGGATATGCAGCATGATAATAGTCACAATTATATTCAGAACTCTGTACATATGAGATAACATATAGACCTTTATTAAATTTAAAGGGAAAATTAAAATCCAGCATATAGTTTAGTATTAAATATAATTTTACCATAATTAACCCCCTCATAATTTAATTAGACCTTGAAGAAGTAGACAGCGATGATCAATGTTCAGAAGATAATGTAAAAATGCCAATAATCTGCCTAGACGTAAAAATTTCACAAGAAAATACCGAATAGTTACTGATCTATGAGGGCGACGACATAGAGGAAGTCAGCAAGCAATTTGCTAAATTATATAACATCAGCGAGAGTAAAAGACTTAAACTTATTAAAATTATCTTTAAGCAATCGTAGATACTATAGTCAAATCAATAGCAACAACAATAATAGTACAAAGTTAATTAAAAGGTAATATAAATAGAAATTAATAAGAAATGTAATTTTGTGAAATAAATTTGAATATGAATATCTTAAAATATTGTTTATAAGGTTTAAATGAAAATAAATTACAAAAATAGATCGAATATTTTATATACATTTGTATATACTTAAGCTTTAAACAAAATAGACTTATTGCACATTCCTTAAATCCAATATTAAAAAACACATTATTTATAAAATAAAATATTATAAGCAATATTTAATTAAAAAAGTATGATACTTTAATAAAAAATACAAATGATTAATGTTTTGTAAAATAACTCCATTTTTAATTTTTGAAATCATAAATCCACCTCTCTTTAAGTATTCAATAAACTTTTTTTTATTTACAATGTTAAATAGCATTGAATTATATTCACTAAATTTTCAAAAATTAGGTATGTATAGAAATATATTCAGAATTCGCTTAAATAAAATTATAAATGTACATCTCTCTACCCACATAGAGGAGATAGGTGAAAACTTAATTTACTAGCTTATGACTTTTTTCCTTCTTGCTTCAATTTCCTCTACAAAAATAGAACATCGAGCAGCACCCCACCTTAACTTTTGTGTCGTCTAGAATAATCGAACCTGCCGCTTCTCTGTGGTTGCCCTTCCCGCTCTTGCTAGCTTTTTAGTGGAAAAATACTTATTTTGTTGTTAGAAGCAGATCTTTTACTTCATCAGATGAGCAGTGATTGTTTGCGAGTTCAAGAGCTATCATGCTGTTAGTTTATGTTTTTAGGGATTTATCTGCACCATGCTCAAGCAGAAATTTGGTTAATAAATTTTCAGATACGTTATTCCTTGGATTCTACAAAATACTTATAGAACTCAAATTAGAATTATAGTGAATAAATTTGATAACCTCCAAGTTCATTTCAAGTTAAAGAGCATCTAATTTCATGCTAATGCCACAAAAACTCACTAGCAAAGTCTTGCCATGATGATAGTAATTGACGTCTGCACCAAAATTGAGCAGTATTTCTGCAATTTTCAGGCAAATATTTTTATTCTCGTAGATATTGTTAGTCTCTGTCATTCTTGAGAAGCAGTAGAGCAGCGGCGTGTAGCCCATCGAATTCTAGTGATGGTGTCAGCACCGTTTTCTGAGAGAATTTTCACTATTTCATAATTATCAGCTATGCAACTTGCCGAGAGTGGAGTATACTCGTGATCTTAATAAATCTAGAATAAGGAGAGTTTGTGGGGTGTTTTGGAAGGAATAAAAATGGTTAGAAAAATATACTATGAAAGAGCATTTTTTAAGTGAAATAGCAAAGTTTGGATAGAGCAAATTATAATATTTTATTAATGATCCTCTGTTGTCATGTTAATATCAATTAATGGGTTTTCAAGCAACAACTCTGTTATTCTACCTCTACCTAAAAATGCAGCTTATGCAGCAAGTGGTGAGATTTTAGTTTTTTTTATGTCATCAATTTTTATAAATTCATAACATTCAAAGCTTAAATAGTAAATTTGTTAAAGATTTTATCGTCTAGATCGGTCCTGGAATGTTTCTCTAGCCAATTAAGGTTTTTATTACTTATCTTCAAATCTTTCAAGCATTTATAGTCATTAGCCCATATCAAATTCAATATCTATAGAATAAATGTTACTTCACTTTGTTTATTAAGTGTTTTAATAGTCTAAACTAGAACTTATTTTCTTATAAATCTTGCCATTTTTATATTTAATCAAAATTTTTACATTTTCATGTGATGTTCGTTAACTGTTAATTCCAAATAATATGGCTTAAAGAGAAATTCAAATATCATTTCATAATTCATGAAACTTTATTTAGCATAAAAAACTTACCTTTTTTCTCTCGACTGCATCTTCATCAGTTACCATATCATTTGGATCTATAGAATAAAATATTAATCTTATAATTATCTATCTAATTTGCTAAAAATTTTGCGAGAAGATTTCACTTTAAAACTTACTGTAAGAGTAAAGCTTAGAATTCTCCATTACGTTTAAATAATTATTTTCTTATAATTTTATTATTAACATTTTGAGATGAATTAACATACTACTCTGACATTTACTGATCAAAACAGTGTCTCATTATGTGAATTGTAACTAATATCACTAATGAAATTAATATTTAAATTTAAAAAAATAAACCAAAAATAATCACTAATAATATGACTTTGACTATCATTTCTTACTTTTACCCTTTCTGCCGCCACCAGCACTGGAATTGTTCTGACTGTTATCTATATTACCTGAAATTTTGGCTTTGATTTCCTTTTCTTTATCTTCCAGATGTATCATTTAATCTTTGAGTTCCCTCTTTTTCCTGAGTAATTCCTATTTCTCACTCATCATAGTCTCCATGTCATTGCTAGAATCCTCTACAATAGTCAGCTGCCAGTATCTGTCCTTAACGTGTTAAAAATGTAATTAAAAGTATGATAATATTTAAATTTTAGTGTTTCTGAAGCTTATCCTTTTCCTTCTCTAATGTACCCAGTCCCTCCAGGTATTTCTTCTCTTCCAGCTCCAATGCATTTCCCATTATAGACGCTTTCTTCTCGAATTGAATCAAGTCTTCCCTCCTGCAATGCAAATTTTTCTCCTCCAAGTCTGCTCTCTCCCTGTAATGAGCAACTTCTTTCTGTAATTATTCTATGTTTTCAGGTGCATGTTGTGCTTTCTAGTTTCAATGGCGTTTTTGAGTTCTTATAACTCGAGTTCTTTCATGACTCTCTTGGCTTTAATGCGGTGAGTCAGATCCTAAAGTTGAGGGCCTAATTCCTCAGGCTTGTCTCGCTTTGCCGCATTGTTTACGTCTTCTTGAGTTATCATGAAAACTGAGTCTTACTCCCGTTGTCTCAGGTTCTGAATGTCAGATTAACAATAATTTATCAATAAATCTATAATCTTAGACATACCTTTTATTGGAGTTAGCGAAGGAATAGACTTCTTAAATCGCATTCTAGTTATTGCTTCTTCTGGGCATCGAACTGGATCTTATCATTTACTGAAAAAATAGAAGGATGAAGTTACATTTAAAT
Source organism: Oxytricha trifallax (assembly GCA_000711775.1). NCBI lineage: Eukaryota > Ciliophora > Spirotrichea > Sporadotrichida > Oxytrichidae > Oxytricha > Oxytricha trifallax. Next base: position 3,870 of record ARYC01018058.1, read on the forward strand.
AAAATGAGTGTTGGGAAATCACTGATTTAAATCATTTTATTCAGACTTACTCTGCTTTTTAGTCTCATCGTATTAATTTAGCAAGTTATCCTATTCCTGATACATTTATGTTTTTCTTGGCTCTCAATCAACTAGATAGAATATATCATGTTTAATTTAAGATTTTTAATTATACTTAACAAAATATCAAGAAATAAGTCTTACCTCTTCTAGTGTTTTCTCATAGATAAGTAGTATTTTATCGTCAATGGACATTTTATCATCCTACATGTAGTAATTGAGGATGGTTTGATTCGTGAGTTCAGGCATCAAATCATGCTTAGAATTCACAAATTAATCATCATAGTTCTAGATAAAAGTTTGTTTTATTATTTTAAGCTCATACATATGAAGTATAATTAATAGAAATAAGGAATTTGTATAGAGTGATTGAGTTCAACTTACCTCATCATCGTCAACATCACAGTCGTCTACAATAAAAGGTTGAGAAGCTATTATAGAGTAAGACTCCAGCATTTTGTGCAATTCAGAATTCATTTTGTTTAATAATAATTTATATGTAATTAATAATATATTTGCTTATATTTAATTTATTATTTCAATTGATTAATACTTTATTTCTATTTATTTGATATTATGTATAATAGCAAGATCTAAATCATTAATAGATTTAAGCTATTATTAATCCAACTCAGAATAATTAATTTTAATTCCTGAAGTAAAGTATATTAATGGCTGATAAAACGAATTAAAGCGAATTAGAATAGTAACTTAGCACCTATCTTTAGTATGATTTCATAGTGGACTATGATAATCATAAACTTGAAGATATCAATTAGTAAACTGGATTCAATAAGATTTAAGATCAAGAACAGCTGTAGAAGTTGCTAAATTAAGTGAACGATAGTAATGATATTGGAGGGTATAATGAATAAAACGATTAAGATGATAATGGTATACATGAGATTATCAGGGAGTATGAAGAGTTATAAAAAGTTAAAGAAGAGAAGAAAGTGATTGAACTACTTATCGGGTTTGAAAATACTATATAAGAAATAAAACAGATTGGTATGGATACTGGTAACGATGATAATCATCAAATATATAAATATCTATCTATCTATAACTTAAAAATACTAATTAATTGATGTTATTGTTATTTAGTTCCATTTATAGAATGGAAGAGACTTAAAAGTTCTGACTTACCTTCTTCAATAAATCATTCTATTAGAAATCTATTACTCTCAATTATGCCTTATAAACCCTAATTTCTCAAAAATCTTTGATAATCACTAATTATCAACCCAAGATTAGCCTGATTATATTGAAACTTTACTCTTAAACGATTTAATTTAGCAAATTCTTATATAAAATGGGAGAAAATTGACAAAAAAGGAAGTATTATTAAAGAGCAAAAGGTCTAATATTTATAGTGATGAGAGGAACATCTTGAAAGTTTTACTAGATATATTACATATTAGTCAGTATGTGCCGCTATTATTTGCAACCATCAAGAAACTATTATTTAGCATTAAATTATAAATAAATAATTATATATTTTAGCAAATAGAATGAAAAATTGAAATTCCATTTTCTTAAAGCTGACAGCGAGTTAAACCAAATAGAACACCCTGAATTAGTAAAAAATTACCTATGTTTATTATTATAATTTTATTCATTCACACACTAAATCATATAATTAAATTATAATAGAATAATATTGAATGGATGCTAAAGCATATGTCAGATTAACTTTAAGATTTAATTCGTTACCTAGGAACAAACACGACTGTAAACTGTAGATTTGATGTGGAAATTTAATAAGATCTGATTAATGGATATTTGGAATTTGCTTGCTTCTCAATTATTCAGTAGAGATATAAACTGTTGGATTTTGGTGAAGAAAATCTAAATCAATCAGTTAAGGGGGAAGTTTAGATATTAATTAATATTGTTTTTTATATAGAATTAAAGTTAAGACAGATTAGATTTAGGAGAAATCAAAAGAATCACCAGTAGAAACTAAACAATTTAAATTAAGATTCATTGATAAATTACTGGAATATGACAAAATGTATCAAATTACTGCTAATAAACATTTAAGTTTAATGCAATTAGAATAACAATAAAATAATCTAAGTCTAATGCAATTGGAATGACAATAAAAAGAAGGGGAGTTGTTAATTGATAATACCCTTACTAGCATTTTATCAATAGCTTGTATGGTGTTTGAGTAGAACTAAGAGTGTATGGATTTGTTTAATGAACAGTTAATTGATGAAACTGAGAAATTATTTAATGATAGCTATGTTTAACATGGAACTCTAGCCAAGCTATACTATAAAAATATATATAATAATTTTTGCTTTTTTATTTCATAATTTAATAAAAATGATAAAAAAATCATTGGTATAAATTTTTAAAGTTATGATTAAAGTTTATTGCAAAGCCAAGTATTATAAGAGGAAATAAACAACTAGTTAATCTCTAAATTTTCATCAATCATTAACAACACAAATCTAAAAGACAGTGAATTCTCAACTTTATTTGCAGATTACTTCAGTTATACACTAAACTTTATGAAAAGCACTATCAATGAGATTGAATTTGAAATGCTCTCACTTTAGACTAAGACTCATTTCAGTTAGTTTTTGGATTTAATCAAAAACATAAAACTTTTCAAAAAGACTATTGTTAGATTCCTCAATTAAGAAGAAGAATAAAAAGATCAATAAAATGGTATCTAGCTTGATTCGTAATCTAAGGATAAATTCATAATATCTATTAAAGCATAGATCATTTAAGAATTCAAGCAGAATGTAAATTCCACACTATTGGTTAAATTAAACCAATTGATAGTGACACATTTCGAATAGAAAGTTCTCCCAGACCACAACTCAGCAAAGTGCAACACCCAATTAACTCACCGTTAAAGACATATCTAACAAATATTTACCCAACTCTTATAACAAACATCACTCTTAAATGGGCTTTAAAGATCACTCTGACTTTATTTGTGAGGATAAGAAATGACTTAAATTAAATTCAAAAGTAATTCAATAGCGACAATACGCATTAAAGTAGTAGTTTAGGGAGTTGAGATTTGATCTGAATTTGTTAATATTGGACATTAATGAATAGTAAAATGCTCAAATTATTGATTTTTAATATTGAGATTAATGATTTTTAAAAGTAGTATTTGTTTAAATTTATGGTAAAATTTGAAGAAAAATACTTTATTTTTTTAATATTTTCTTTTGTATTCTAACTCTTAAATGACTGAAGACTATTATTAATATATTTTAATTATTTAAAATAATATCCTATTAAGTATAATTCAATTTTATCCCAGAAATAAAATAATCGTGTGTATAATTAATTCTTAAAATTTAAATAAATTCTAAATGATTATCCGGAAACTGAATGAATATATATTTTTGTCTTATTCATATTAGCTTTGAGTTTTTTAGAACACTTCTGATCTTCTATGACTCTTTGAGAGTAGGTCTGACATCTTCCAGTGTTCTGAAATATTCCAACTGTTCTATAAGTGCAAGCAAATAATTGTCTTTCTCCCCGTTTGGCAGTAGGATTTCATGTAAAAAAGTTAAAAAATAAATAAATATCTATTCATTTATTAATAATTTTAGCGTTGAATTAAGCATAGGGGAAGCCATTATCTGGACTGAGAAGGAAATTTAGTGGCTAGTGGTCCATTAAAATAGTTGTCTTAGGGTCTCTATTTTTGAAGCGAGAAATATCTTTAATCATGTGGAAAATATCTTCGTCTTTCTTCTCGAACACGTGGCAAGCAGGCTAGAATAGTCTGATTTTAAAGATTTCATGGTTTGGATCTAAGATATTAAGTAGCAAATCTGAGTATTCTTTGACTCCTGAAGTATAAATAATTGGTTCAATTTTATCAGGGTTTTCTTTCAAGAATTTCAAAAAGTCGTCATAGTGATCTCTCAAATACTAAGGCTTGCTTGGGTCCATGTTTCTTCTCTTAGTGCCAGCTCCTGCATCTATGTTCATCTCTTCTGGCTTTTATAAATCTTTGAAGAGCCTCTTACTCAATTCATGTTTTACTTGAGACTTTCTCTCTCTGTTTAATTTGCTGCGCTCTTTCATCAAGTATATAGCAGTACCAGGTTTTTCTATAAAGTTAGAAGACTAAGCTTACTTGAGATGAAAGGATGCTTTTGAAGTTCCTACAGCCAGGTATCACTTATTTTAATACCTTGCTTCTCTTTTTCTTCAGGAGAGATGCTGTATCGTTTCTTGTGAGCTTCTTAAATAACTTCATTTAAGTACTCAGGTTTCAGAGTTGCAAGAACACCAAAGAAGAAGTTTCTCTCTGGCAACTTATTAGAGAGCTGTAGCTTTGATGGAAGGTAGAGAGCTACGTCCGGATCACTCATAGCATCGTCATATAGGTTTGTCACTGATATTTCAGGGTAGTTAGGTATCTCTATCATCCTAATTTCATTAGACTTAAAAGCTTTTTTCTCTTCACTCAGTAAGGCTTTTAAGAATGAGATTTTAGTTCCCTCCTAAGTAGGCAAGAACAATCCAACTATAATGGATTTATTAATCTTACTTAAGAACTTACCTTGCTATACCAAATATCTATAAAGGTCCTCTTTACTTTAAAATTTTCCTATTAAATCTTGAGATTAAATTCTCTTCATTGCATCAATCATAGACTCCATTATCTTGCTTCCTCTTTCTAGAAATGTTAATGAAATTTAAAATTATGGATATCCATTTTAAGTTTATTAAAATCTTACTACTAAATGGGGAGGACCTACTGGAGGTCAACCTTGAAAAAATATGATGAGAAGCATTGAAAAACTTGCTCCAAGTTTCACAAATTGATTTCCATTTTTATCAAACTTTTTCCATTAAATTTCTCCTAATAATGTTTAATTATTTTAGGACGTACTCCAAATTTAGTTCAAACTTGATTTGGAGGACCTCCTAGAGAAACAAAACTTCATTAGGAGTATTTAAATTTACTAAAACGAATAAATTTCTCATAAAATATGTCAACTTACAGTCTTTTATTGTTAGTTAATTTTCTTACCTCTCAGCAAGGAATCTACCAGAGTGTCTTATACTCTACTATAATAGTTTATCTCGGTAGATTTTATCATTATTATAAAAAAATATATCAGCAAACTAAAATGAGCGCTAACCTGTTAAGAAGAGCGGCATTACTTGGATCAAGTCAATAAAAGTTATCATTCCAGCAACCAAGAAAAGTAGAGACCAGAGACGCTTGTACTCAGTGGGAGCCTACTTATGACAGCTTTGACCAGTCTAGCTTTGAGATTTAAATATAAGTTAAGTAGGAGGTTATCATAGAAGCTGTGTAAATTGAGGAGGAGGTTAAACAACCCTCCATAGAGCATTAATAAATACCAGCCAAAGTTGACTATTAATGCAAAGAATGCAATAAAGTTTTCCCTTACAAGTCAACTTATAAGAGACACTTGAGAGATATACAACGATATGCCAAGGTTATATCTCAAGCATTAAAAGAAAGATGGGAAGGATGTCTGTGAGTTCTGTGAGAAGCCATATTCTCATACTAGATACATAAAATTGCACTTAAAGAAAAAGCACAAATAAAAGGTTTTTCTTTATTCATGAATCTATAGGGAATAGATTCCTCTAAAAGAGAAGATCAAGAAACCCAGTGGAGTCTCTTAGAGTTGAAGTCTAGAAGTAAGTTAAAATGAAGAAAGCAGTCAAGAACTTTCAAGTCTCTGAGATCAATAAAAATCATGGTTATAATAGAGGCAATTAAGATTACCATAATAAAAATTATTGACTTAGATACTTGCCTAGAAACCTACCTCACTCTAGAAGAAAAAATAGAGAAGAGAGTCATTACTGATGACTAATATGCTTGCAAGATATATCCATTCAATTACTTCCTTGCTGATGACAAGTTCCAAAATGGAATTCGCAAATGAGTATTATGCTCTTTAAAAAGTAAAGTTCAATGAGTACAGGCAAATCATCTAGCTTGATGCTATTTTACTTGGCAAAGATCGTGTAGCCTTCAGGCTTCCTTTACTTGAAATGACTTACAGAGAATTCTTATCGGACAATAGATGTCAGAGATAAAGTAGCTTGATAGTATAGCAGATAGTTGAAGGGATTGAAGAGCTTCACAAGCTAGGTTATGTTCATAGAGACTTAAAGCCAGAGAACCCCATGATGAACTTTCAGCTCTTAGAGTTTATATTATTGACTTAAACAGAGCTCAAAGAGTGCAAGCCTCTGCATAAGGAAATGTATACGGCACTCATGGATATTTCCTAGAAAGAGAGGATTGGAGAGATGGAGACACTTAATGGGATATCTGGGCTCTAGCAGTTATAATAATAGAGAGCGACATGCCAAGAAACGATTACTTTAGTTGCAGGGGTGAGAGAGATTCTAAGCAGAGAATCAAACAATATCTCGAAAAAAATAAAATAAATGGAGGTCGCAGAGAACTTGCATACTCAACTATTATCAAGCCAAGCTAAGAGAATTAACAAAAAATAGAAACAATCAAACATGAACTTAGAAAGATTAAATTCAGAGAACTGCCTTATGACTCTAAGCTTATGTTTGTGTGAAATATCTCAAAAACTCGCTTGTTATACTTACTTAAATTACTAATATTTAAATATTAAACCCCCTACATAAACCCTAATAAAACTTTAATAAAGTATGCACTAATAGTCTACTTTAATCAATCAAAAACTCAATTAAACTACTGAAAGGGTTTTGGGGTTTTTAATCGGCAAAAATGCTGGTTTGTATTTTACAACTGAGCATTCTAAGTTAAAAAAATGAAACCCTTTCTTAATTTACAACAACAGAAATTTGCTTAATGCAGGAATCAAAGATGAAAGCGGAGAAGATGGTGGAGGATCTAAAATTTTGATAAATAATATGCATATTATTCAACATGGAGGAAGAAAAATTGGCTAAGATCATTGTTTTATATTGATTACATCATATGGACTAACTTTGATTTAAAGATATAAAAAGAAGGCAGAATTTAAGAAACAACACTTTTATATAAAAACTTGCTTACTTTAGTATTAAATATACAGCCTTCTATATTTTAATCCAAAGATCTTAATAATGCAATTGATGCCTCAAGTAAAGTTGATGTCTCTCCAACGAGGCCTAAGTATCAAATTTAGTAGCAGTAATTATACGATGCTAAATTACTTCAAAATATTCCAGAAAGTTCAGAGAAACATTCCAATCTATTCAACATAGATTCAATTAGGAATATTGATTAAAATGCCTCTTAATCAGCTAAAATTATATAATAAATGAAGTGATTTCAATTATTATAAGTCAGTTGACATTCCAAATAAATAACAATTCATTTTCAATTAAGATATAATGAGTAATATTTGTCAAAGCTTCCTAGGCAAATTGAGATCTTTTTTCTGATACAATTTTTGATTTTTTTTCTTTAATTTACTCTTTCTTGTATATATCCTTTATGTCTTCAATGCAATCCTAAAAGAAACCAATAAAAATCATGATACTTTACAAATAATTATACATTAATAAATTCGAATAATTTATCTTACTTCTAGCATGTGTGATCCCTCTTCTTTATGTTGAAGAATGATATTTTCAATTCTAGAAAAGATTACTCTTAATTAGTTTTTCAAGTTTACTGAATAATTCTCAGTGGCTTGACTTAACACACAGGAAGCTCTAGTGTTGAAATTTTATTATTATTATAAATCAACTGGATTGTTTTATATTGTTGAGAATGGAGATATGAAGTGATTAGAGCTAGCACTCTCATTTTATATTATTTAAAATTGTATTTCAATTTTTACAGATATTTTAGATTATATTTTTAAACTCATTTGATTTAGCCCTTCTTAAGCTTAATTTTCGATTTAGTAAAACTAATTAGAAAGTTATATTATAAAATATAAATATCTAAATAGTCAAAATTTTTAAATAATTTAATATAAGATATGTTTTAATTTTTAAAGGATATTTTCGAAACTTCTTTTCCCTAGTTAGTTATTTAATTGTCAAATTATGCAAAAACAATCTAAAATAATTTGAATCAAAATCTTTCAATTCTTTATCTTAGGAAAATATATAAAATTCTCTAATCTAAAAGCTATATCTATGGTTATTATTAATCGGTTTAAATTAAACATAAAGTTTCAAAATCTTTACTAAGTGAAAGAAAAGGAATCTTAATAAAAAACATATTTTATATTATATTATGTGAGGGGAGATTTTCTAAGTTATAAATCATTAAATGGAATGGAGGTTTTTACCATGAATATTAGCAACTAGTTTAATTAATATTGGGGAAATTATTAATGTACTACTCTAATAATAGAAAGATAGAAAAATAAATTAAAAGAAACCATAAAATAATTTGCTTTACTATATTAAATTTTTGTAAAAAAAATGGTAAAACTAATTTAGGCATTTCAAGTTTTATGCAAAATTTAAGATTATTTTGTTGAATATTGAATTTTATCAGAAAATCTTGAAGCTTCGTTTTCAAGGATTTTTCTACGCTCAACAAGAAATGATAAAAATAATATATTGATATTCCCACAATGATCTTAACTAAAGCTGTATTAATTGTGCACAACGTTTTTCTATAGTGCATCATTTTTAATTCTAATTAAATCCAAAGTTTCTTTTCCAAGCTCTTACTTAAGTAGCTATTTCAAAGCTTTCCTTACTCTATGACCAGAGAAAAAAGCATATATTTTATTCTTTAGAACTTTAATTGGCTTGAAATTGCATTTCCTATTATTTTATTGTCTTACGAATCTTTGCAGTTAAATGATGTATTTAATCTTATCAGAGTATTTAATCCAAATTTAACTCTAGCTCACTTCCTGTATAATACGCATCTACTCAATTTAGTCTTCAATTTCATAACTCCTATTCACTACGCTCTTTTTCCCTTATTCCTCATTATTGTGCCGTTGGATTAATTCTAGTGTGAGTTTTAAAGTGTTCATGCTAGCTCTATTAACCCTTTTAAATTAACTTTTTCAGGGTATCACTGTCTATTGAAAATCTCATTGCATCTTTGTCTTGCTAGCTATTTCGACTGTAATCTCTTTAGTGGTGTGAAGATACAGAAGAAGGGAATGGCTAAAAACTCTGATTAACTTGTTCCAGTTTCATGTAGTCACTGACGTTATCCCTATCTAAACTGTGATGATGACGGTGACTTGTAATTTTTTCGGGGACTATAAGTATTTACTGGCTATTGGAATGGCTTTATTTTTCAGGAACAGACTATTTTATTCCAACATCAAATAAGACAACGTTACATGTCTTTACAGCTGCTCTGCTTTTCTAACGATTTCGAGCTTCAAATTACTTCTCAATATTTTAATCCAATATAGGCTATGCTTATGGTTTCTTCCAGGAACCTCTCTTATCTTTTTCTTAAGAAGATTAACTGACTTATTTTATAGAGTTTATGGCAAGGTTGATCTCTCTTATATTTAATTGACATCTTTTATACTTTTCTATGATTCATGATGAACTGTTTAGAAATGCGTATGCTGCTAGTCTATCTCAATCATTTTGGGCCCTTTGGCTATTTAAACTTCATGATTTTACTACTTAGATATATTAGTGTTTGTAATTTCTTGAAAGTTGGGAAATTATCATCATTCTCAGAATCTGATGTTAAGTAGTGCATGATACGATTATAATTTTTGTGCTTTACTTAAGCTTCATTTTAGTTTATGTTTGAGTTAAATCTCTAGAAGAATATCAGATTTTATTGTTAGCCAGCATGACTTGGTAAATTTCTGGAACTATTTTCTCTTGAACTGGAGCTAAAATAGGGATCTACTTATTCTAAAGAAGTGGATAAATTATTTAAAGCTCTAAAATGATTTTAGTTAAGTTGTGACTGATTATAGGAGTAAGCTGTATCAGACCTATGATGCAGTTAACTTTGAATATTTTAGTGAGTAAAAGATTGTGAAAATATGGAGAAATGAAAATCAAATACAAACCAAATGCTTTAATTAATTAAATTACTCAAATACTTAATCTTCACTTTTTGAACTCTCTGGTAATCTCTTTGATGAGGGGCTCCACAAATTCAACGAACTCCTGGGATTGCTTTCCCTTCCTGATCTTGGCGGCCACGGGGGCGATGTGCTCGGTGTGCCACTACTTGAGCTTCTGCACCTCGCGACTGGTGCTTTCGTTCATGAGTCTGGTGAGCACGGTGATGGGTAGGAGCGGGCAGGCAGTGTAGAGGGCCTTGAGATGATCGCCTATCTGGTCCTCGGAGGTGTCGATCATGATCTGCAGCATGTCCTGCTTCTTCTGGAGCTTCTGATGTTCGGTAAGCTGGTTCCATGCCTTGGGCTTCATCCTCTTGTAGTCGTCCTTGAGGTCCTGCTTGAAGTGCTGGAGGTTTCCTCGTGGCTGTGTCGCAATATGCCAGTGCCAGGCCATGATCACCGCCTCTTGATGGTTGGGGGGTGCCCTGGTAGCCTTCATCAATTTCTCGTATCTGGGCAGCTCCTCATGTGTCTCAAGCTCCTGAATGTACTTGAAGATTAGGTCGAGCTTCTCCTTGGTCTGAAGCAACTGCTCGATCTACTCGGACTCCTCCACGCTCACGTATTCACTCTGTGTCTCTGACGCCTTCAATCGCTTTGCCTCGCGGGCCCTCTCCCCTTTGATGTAGCGGATACCCTTTGCCTCAATCTCCCTGCGACTGTCGGTTCTCTTGCCAAGTTGTTGTTCGTCATGCGAAGCTCTGGGTTGAGGATCATTGGGCTCGCATGATGACTTGCGGAACATTTTACTTCCCTCCCTTTGCAAATGCTTACGATCTAGCTTATTGCACATATTCCTCTTGCTATTAAGTTCTCTCTTCTTGCGGTCCATGCAATAGACGATGTCTCCACCAAGAATAATCTGCCACTCTCTGAGGAATGATCTCATTTTACTCTTAGATGAATTATCTTCAATAAGGGTGCTTAGGCCGAGATAAGTGACACCTTACAGCCATTCCTAAGCTTTCTTTCCTTTTAGAGTCACTTTGATTGGACCATCCTCCGCACTATCTAGTATATACCAATATCCTCCCGAATTTGCGATGACGCCGGCATGTAGTTCCTGAACTACTTCTTCCTCACCATCAATTACAACTGTGTTCTATGCCATCATCTGGAAGAAGTAGCGAGTATGAACAACTTCTGCGTTGAGATAGCCATATAATCCATCTCGCTTGCCTGCCTGTATTCTTCTTAGCATTGAGCCAGTTAGAGTCTCAGCCATTTGAGGACTGAGCCAGCATTCTCGAGAATGATCATATATGAGGTGCTTGAGGTTCTTCAGAGAGTACCCATGCTCCCACAGCATCTCGGGCCGTCTATATTTAGCCATATGAGTTCTTGAGAGGTAGAGTTGGGTGAACTTGGAGGCTTCAACAAAGAGGGGACCTCCCACCATCATATTGACTGCGTGGATAAGACATGCGTTGCGTGATTGATCTTGCCTGCCAGTGCCATAGCTCTTCCTTGAATACATCATGTTTGTGTAGCTCTTTCACATCATCTGAGTACAGCTTCAAGTTTTAGAAATTACCAAGTACTTCCTTCAGTTTGCCTTCCATGAACTCCTCTCTGGTCTCAGCAATCATAGTCGAATAGTCAATGTTGTCGTCCTGATGATAGCCACATTTCTTTGCTCCCTTCTTCCATTTCTCAAAGTTTTCATACTGGATCTCATAATCATTAAGCTGTTCGAGTAGCTCAAGGCTCAATTCATCAAACTAATCTTCTCTGATGTGAATGGTATCTCTCTCCTGATCTTTGTAGGCGAGTTGTGTCATGATGATTGTGAGCGCTTCCACAACTTGAGGACACATTGTTGGACCTGTAAGAGGTTTTGGAGGCGTGGGATCGCGCCCAGTAACGATTGCAGTAGATTGTATGGGATCAACGGTCCTGACCAACATAGTAGAATGATCTCTGACGGTGGTACGACCCTTGTAGAGCTGGTTCCACTGTACTGAAGTCATGAGCCCTGGTCTGTATTCATCCACAAAGTCTTCCACCATTTATTATGCGCCATCTCCATCACAGTAACTTGCAGGAATCCAGTCGCGATCCTCATTCTCTGTAGCCATGCCAGCTCATCTGTACCATGAGCACTCCATCCTCCTTTCTAGCGTCGTGAACAGCTGCCAGTTGGTATCCATCTTGCTTCTTCTTCTTCCTCTTCAATGTGAGCACGTGCTTTCTTGCCTTCTTCTGTCTCTTGGGTTGGGATTTGGTTCCATGTTTTTTGCCTTTAAAAAAAAAAACAAAAAATAAAATCAAAAAACATAAACAAAATAATAAAAGAAATAAAGAAAAATAGAAAAAATAAAAAACAAAAAAAAAAAAAAGCAAAAAAAAGAAAGATGTAACATTATTGATTAATATGATAATTGAATTAATTAATTTGTTAATTAACGGGAATAATATAGGGGGCTTTAAATTTAAATTGGGGGGTACTTACTTTAGATATTTGCAAAAAGGTAATTTATTTGAAATAGTATTGCAGTCGATATTGGGGGTAAAATCGAGCCTGGCGGGCAGCCAGTGGCACCACTCGAACCGCCGCGGTCTATCTCACGACGGTGGAAGTTCCGACTCAGACATCTATCACGGGGGCCGAGATAATCAAGCATCAGAATTTGGAAAAAGGCCTTTGAGTCCCCCCCAAATGACTTGAAAATTTCTAAAAGTTAATCCTTAAATCAGACATTCTCGAGGCCCAGGTGGTTTAGGGCGGCGATTAATGCTCGCAGGTACCCCTTTGGGAGCCAACGCATGTCCATGCGTGAAATTTGCACAGCCAGGTCTATGATATACTTGCTCAGTTGTTTCCTATATGATGTCAATACAATAATCTTACTTGGTCGAGACTGCCAACTATCCCTAATTGAGGTCCACGCTCTTGATCTTGCGAAATACCTGCTCAACGGGCGCCATAGCAAACTGATAGGGACCCAGAAAGAGGAAGGGAATGTTAATGCTTAAACATGGCAGTAGTGTATGAAGCCCTGTGGTATGGAGCATTATCTAGTAAGACTATGTGATAATTACGCCAGCTAGGGTCTACATCATTTAAATGCTGTACCATGCTTGCTATGAAATGCACGAAAGTGACAGCATTCGTATATCCATGGCACACAGTGAAGAGCAGGCTACCAGTACTTAATGCTGCTGCTGTCACCGTCACTCTATTCATTCGCTTCCTATTGATTGGTATGTATGAACCATGGGCGGTGCCCATGAATAGCTTCGCGAATCAGTGCTTTAGATGATGGTCTCATCAACATTGATTATGATCTTGCCAGAACACAAGCATTCAATGAAAACACTTGCTGAAAGCTATCGCTGAATCTTTGCCCTCATCTTGTTATGGTTAGCAGTAAGAGGATAGACCTTGTGGTAAGTCAGATGCAACCCTCTTTTCAGAAATCGCGAGAGACAATGGCGTGAGATGCTATAGCCCCTAATTTACAACAATTTCTGTTGGAGATACCTGATTGTTATTACGGTTTTCGAATCACCGATGATCCTCTTGATAAGGCATTCAATTTCTTAAGGGATTGAGATAAGTGGCCTTCCTCTTCTGATCAATGATTGTGGCTTCTCATTATCATTCGACACCCCTAGCATTTGCACAATGTTGGCCTTACTTAGCTACAATGCTCTACTTATCGCATATGGAGTTACTCTGTTTTCGTACATATGTTTCGCAACATTCTTCTTGCACTCATATTAAGATAGTTGGGCCTAGACATAATCATGCTTCATTCACTTGCTGCTTTTCTAGTGACTGGATTCACATAGGAATGGGGGGACGCTCACCATTTCATACTTGGTAAAGGAGTCGACCTTTTACCGTAATTACTCCTTTTGATAAAAGGAACTTTGTTCCCTTGTGAAATCGTTTCCTAGGTCTTTAATATTCATATCAGGGAAGGCCCATAATCTTGCCTACTCTGCTAAATCTGAAAGCTATCACTGTGAAAGAGCACTCTCAATAGCATGGTGCTAACGTAATAGCTCTAAAGCCTTCTCTTTGGGATCGTAGGTGAAGATCTGCTGATCAATCATGATAGTCTGGCATTCGGATGCGAGCAAGGCATTACGCTCCCTCATTTCACAATCCGTGAAAACAGAGGTCAGAACACTATCAGAATCAGAAAGCCTCTCCTTAATCAAACACGTGGTAATGAATTCGGCTTGATTTTAAGGCTTCTTGTTAGTACCCTTATGAGGTAAATCTTGTAATCTGGGCCATCGCATTTAGGTTTGGGCTTCCTCCCACGTTTCTTCTTGACTTACCCAGTATCCAGAGTGCCCTCTTTAAGCAAGCAAGCATTACTAATGCCATCGGCGCTTTCTGCAAGTGATACATTATCATTCTCACTAATGACAGAATTGGTTTCTTTACGGAATCTCATTGTTACTATAAGAATTATAGTATTACAAATAATTTTACTATTAAGGATGCACAAGATTCCTGAGTCAATCTGACAAATATTCACGAATCTCTTAGTTAGTAGATAATCTTAATAGCGAAAGCAATGTCGTAATTGCAACTGAACTACCTGGAAGTGCAGACCAAGCTCAGCAGCAAGCGGGATCTGTATCTCTTTCTCACGCAGGACTGCGTGGCGCACCTGCCAAGCCTCAAGCAGACCAACTCTTATTTCCTAAGTGCAATCCTTAAGGGTGAACGAAATGTAAGTCATGCAGATGATTCGAGTACTTAATCTTTTTTGTATAGTACATCAGACGGGACCAGGTCAAGGTGTCGGCCATTCCCTTTCTGGAGGACCTCACTGTTGCCAACTTGCTGGAAATGGCCTAGTAGAACGAGGACGTCATGCAGTTCCTCCCAGACCAGCGTGACTGGAGGAAGATAGACCGGTAGTGGCTGGGAGATATTCTCAATACTGTCATCCCTGATCAACTCAACGAACGAATCGATATGGCGCTACAAAAGAGAACTGCCAGGCAGATTGAATAGAGGCAGCTCAATGTGAACATGAGGCCCGAGTTTGCTGATGCACTCAATAGGTGCATGAATATTGCTGGTAAGCAAGATAAAGATTATCTTAACTTTTTATAGCTGGTAATGGCAGAGTGTCTCAACATTGAAGCAATCATCCAAGAGACGCCGCACACATGAGGAGCTAGAGGAAACAAAGGAAGAGGAGCGTCTGCTACGCGAAAATAAGCATGAGTACATGCTATAAGTGAAAAGATTGAAATCTAGTAGTACAAAGGTGCCCCAACAGAGGCAGATACCAAGAATGGCTAACAGCATGAGCGAGAACCGAGCACATATGGGAAATTAGGAAGGCCACCCATTACAATCGTAGAGCCTCAATAAGGCCAACTTCAACATTTGATGGTATTATCACAACCAAAGTGCAATAGCCCTGAGTGAATTGACACCAGTAGCATGTTTGAGTGTTATTGATAGGGATACTGTTAATTTAAGTATGATTTGGGGTCGTTTAATTTCTAATAAGTGTATTAAGTCTTCTAAATAACTTGCATTCGTGAATGAGTAAACACAGTAAGAAGAATATGAAGTAGCGAATTAGGGCCCCCACCAATAAGATGAAGTGAACAGTTGCAACAATAGCTGCATATTAGGAGAGAGAGATTATGAAGCAAAGGGTTATTAATAAAGTTAGTTAGGCATATGCATGGAAGCTTCTCAGCCATGCTATGGATAAGGTAAGTACATTCAGCAACTTTAAGTTCCAAGACATCGATGGAATTAATGCTCAGTATCATTCAACATCATGCAGATTGGTCAATCCACTCATTATCATGCTTGTAGTGAGAGTCAATTGGGGCCTTCACTGTTAATGCTGCTCAGGGGGCAGTGCCAACTCTTGCTAAATGGGGTTGTTATTTTCTATCTCTATTGTCAGTTAATCCAATTCGATGTCCTAGTCTTTGCACATTTCAATTGCAGTTCTACTCCTGCTCCCTTCTTCATCCCTACCTTACGTAGTTGATTGAATGCTCTCAGGTAGACCATTCGACTGATGAGTTGGAGACAGTTTATCCACCTCCACTTGTTCATCATTTTTGCACTTCTCTTCTTTGTGCTAAATCGTCTTCAACACCCTGCATCTACGTTGCTTGGAAAAGGTGACCTGAAGACTTATGTCATACTCCACATGACGGCAGTCGACGTCCTCCAAGAGGAAAGCCCGCGTAGATAGTATTTGCGCTACGTTGCAATGTCCAAACAGCATTATGTACTTAGGGTCCTGACTCTTCTCTTCAAGCTACAGCATCTCCTTAATTGATTGAGGAATCTCTTCAATCCACTCCGCAGCAGCCCTTATGGTGCTGGGTATCACCTTGCTGCCTCGCAGTATGTAACCGTAGCTGTTCTCAAGCTATTCTAGCACCTATTAGTAAGCATACTGTCTCGCGTTAACCACCCAGCCTTTGTCTTAGACCTTCACGCTGCGTAGCTTCATTGACTGATCACTATTCTGCTTTTCCTTAGCTAAAGAGTATGAAGCGTTTCTGGTTATCATTTCCAGGCACAAGAGTGGGCAAGCTTGGGCTCGAATTCCTCTACCAATGCGCTGTGGGCAATGCGCTCCACAACATGAATGCAAGAACTAATGGTCATCTGGAGGTTGTTCAACTGGGCAACAAGGAAGGCCACGCTGTTTCGTTTAGCTTGAAAAGTACTTTACGCATTCAGTGGCATAGTGATCACCGTTTCCTTCTTAGAGATCGTGTTTTTTGATAAGTTGTCAAGAACATCCTCTAAGCAAATGGTCTAACAGTCAAGTGAGTGCACATCATTCAGCAACAGTAGCTGGTTCGCGTCCTGCTTCTTGGACTTGAGAATGGATCTCCAATCAGCGACTAGCCTTGTAATCATTCCTTTTAGGTCGTGTCGCCACTTATTGTGCTCACCTTCCCATTTTTTGCTATTCTTGAGGCACTTCATTAGACTGTTCAGCTGCTTACGAAGACAATTCGTAGTGATAACATTGCTCACTATATGTGACTGGTGCATAAGTGTACCAGCTTAAACAGCTAGGGGTCCTGAATGAGTTAAGCTACCATTCTATTCTCTAATTCTACTGATATCATCAAGTGTAGCATCATCTTTGAAAGGTATGTTCAAGTTTTTGGAATCCTAAGTTATGAGAACGTCCTTTGAAGTTTCTTATTGTAAGGTGAAGGAATGGTTGTCCGTCTGAGGAATGTAGGTTTGAGGCTGTTCTTCGACCGATTGACACCTTATGGACTCAATGGCTCGATATAATGCTGTGCTTAGAGGTGCGCTAGTAGTCAACCAATCCTTTCTAAGAAGGCTTTGCTACATCCTTCTTAGCCCCATCAAACGACTGCGATGCACGATGCCTAGAGTGCGCTTGGAATATGTGTTTGTGTTTAGAGTGTCATTAAAAGACTATCTCATGGTTTGAGAGGCCCCATCATCTTGATTTCGATGCAGCTTGTTGATTATCCTGTAAAGGCGCTGCAGGGCTTTATCTTAAAATGATTAGTTCCCGTTCGTGAATATGCAGGCTCCCGAGTGCCTGTAGAAGCTCTTCTTCTAGAATGGCCTTGTGGAGAGGTAGCGGCGGCGGCATTCATGAGGATGGAAGCCGTCCCCAGGGTGAAGGTGCTCTTAGCATGATCTTGATTCGATTATCAGCTACATTACCAAGGATAGTTGCTAGTGAATTGCATCTTGTTCTTGCTTCTCAGCTTGGACGAGGAGTCTTAGTATGCCATTAACTGTATCAGAGAACTCTTGCTGTAATGGGGAAGGTCCGGTATACAATGCCAGCAGCTTATCGTCTAGTCTCTGTTGTTTTTGCCTATTAAGTATTTTTATCTTTCTTTGGTACTTAGCTCGTAGTAGTTCATCGTCTATTAGTTATTTTTTACTTTTTGATATTATATCGTGTTTCTTTACATCTCTCTTAATATTCGGTAAGTCACCACCCCATGATGACACTCCTTCAGATGGATCTGCACATCCATCAAAGGACAGTACTGAGGGCGAGTGATTCGTTTGCGTGAATTCCATTTACAGTGAAGAGAACATGTGCTTGTTAATGGTAGTCTGTTTGATTTAGTTTTACCGTATATATTAAATAGGGCCCCCACCTCTAACCTTGGGCACGCCCTTTAACGACTCTGATTGCTTCTTATCACCAAGCGCAGGATCTAAGGCTCCTATAGGGTCCCCTTCTTTCTCGATTGGCGTCCTCAATGCAAGCTCAAGGCTCTGCTTTCCAGTATGGCGTTCGATCTCCTTCTAAATGTGTACCCAGTGGTGATTGACTGTGTGTTCGTTGAAGAGAGTCTTCAAGATCTAGACGAAGCTTTGAATGGAGTGCTCTCTGAGGGAGATGCTTTACAGTAGACATGCAATCTTCGGGGCCAGCTCCCACCATCCAATCGTAGGCTCTTCGCCCATCTCAATGTCCATCCCCGGCGGCAGCACGGAGGGCGACAGCTGCACTGAGGACGAGGTCAGAGGCGGCTCGTAGTGGTCCTTCTTGTATGGCTATGTCTTATACATGGAGTCTCAGTGCAACAGCTAGAATGAATAATTTTTAACTTTGATTAATTATATTAAAATACTTAAATACTCACTCTAAAAATTTGGTTGCTAGTTGATTTGTGATGGAAGCCCTTATATATATATATATATATATATATATATATATATATATATATATTAGTACCCTTGTTAATAAATGACTAGCTACCAAATATTTATAATAATTATCAATTTATTTGAATTTGAATTTAACTTTTCATAAACTCCTATTTGAATTCAATTTACTCTTTTATTAAGGTTTTTATTAAAGCTAAATTAATTCTTTAGCTAATAGTTGTTTATCTGGCTTTGTGAATTGTAATTGAAAGATTAATGGTTGAATGTGTTTAGGCTTTAGTTATTTATTTTCTTTTTATTCTGTTAGTTCTAAGTTAAGTAAGACTGCTTCGTGATAACAGCGTTAGATTGATAATGCGGGGCTAAGGAGGTCTTACGATTTTGCATAATCAATGCATTAGATGTTCTATTTTCATTGTTGCTCTTTTTATTAATTTGAGTTGCAGTTTATTATAAGCTTTTTACATGACTGTGAAAGCTTCGACTGTTTTTCGCAGTTAACATACTTTAGGGAGTTTTTACAAGATTTTAAGAGTTTTAGGATTGTCTTGACATTGTGTTTTTTGCATATTGAGAAACTCTTTTTAGAATTTACTTGTTTCGTGAACTCTCATTATTTTACAGCTTTTTATTAGTTTAAATCCTAGTTAGCTCTTCAAATGAAAGTGTCATGGCTTATTCTAAGAATTATTACTTATAGTTAGCCCTATCATCATGTTTTGCATTAATTTATTTATTGCGAAATTAATCAGTTTTACATTAGTTTAAGTGAGCGCTTGATTTTACAGATTCACTGTTATCATTACCTAAGTTGGGGAAGAGACTCTTAATTTTGTTTTGTCAATTTGGCATTAAGAATTAGATTACTTTCTATCTGAGAGACAATAATTTTGAGGTTTACTGCCTGAAAAAGTAAATTATCCAGTATTAACTCCATTTTTAATATTGTGGTTATGATTCATCATTTTACAAATTATATTAATCTATAATAATCACTTAAACAGCTTGTTTTTTAATATTATCATATTTTAGTTAATATATTTCTAATTATTATGCTTTTGAAACATATTTTTATGCATAAAATATTGTCAAAAATTATGAAAATAAACTAATGGAATATAATATGATTGGCTCTCATCAAGAAAGAATAAGTTTCTTTAATTTATATATTGTAGGAATACATTTGAAATTGGGAAAATATAATTAATTAAATTTATAATAATTCAAATTAGTGGCAGTTAAAGTTGGCCAATTTAAACGATCTTGGGCTTATTCGATAGAGAATTCAAAATTAGCTGGACTTTACTATTGGCGGTAACTATTTTATCTCATCCCTGGAGCGAGATAACTCGACTTTAATTAAACACCTCTAAATTCATTAAATTATACCCTCACATTAAAGTCTAGTTTTCTCGTTCCAGAGATGCGATAAATTAGTACCGCCAATAATAAAGTTCAGCTAATTTTAAGTTCTCTATCGAATGAGCCCAAGATCGTTCAAATTGGCCAACTTTAACTGCCACGATTTTGAATTATTATTAATTTAATTATATTTAATTTTCCCAATTTCAAATGTATTCCTACAATATTATTTTTTAAACCCTTCTTTTCAGCTTATTAATTTCATCATATTTAAAGCTATTTTTTTATCAACTTTAACAAAGAAAATATTCTAATATTGCCAAAGCATCTCAAACTATGGAAGTAAAATATTTGTTCATTATTATCTAAAATATTGAATAAGTTAAGATAACTTTTTTTTTGTAAAATGAATTTCTTACAACAAAATCAGATGCTAAATTATTTATCACTAAACAAATATTAAAACTTAATCATTCTGAAATTTCAATAATTAAAATAAAAACTTTCTACATTTTAATTGATAACGAATCAGCCAACTTATTGTTTTATTATTTAAATTTCATTTTATTTTTTTCATTATAATTATTTCAAATGAACTACTATTAGCAATATTAAGAATTGACAATCATGAATATCAATAGCAATTAAAAAGATTGTGTCGATAATTTTACTAGATATTAAGCGAGTATAATTAAAAGGTGGAGACTGTTAAAATAAAATCATAAAAAAGATCAAATATAATTATGATCATCTCAATATACATGAGTTAAGATCCAACAGTAACTAATTTGAATTAAGTTTGAGTAGATCCTTATTTAAATTTAATTAACTAATCAACTAACTAAAAATGGAATTTTAGCTTTTTTCTCATCTTTTCTGATTTATTTTTGTTCATCGATCAAGTAGATGCTGTAGCTGATCTTCAAGTTTTTTCATAATTTTCATAGATATCTTCAGGGTATCTTCAGGATATCTTCCTCAAAAAATTTAAAGCGTGGAGTCTAACAGCAGCAATAACAGCAGTAATAGCAATAATAGCACTAATATTCTCAAAATCAAGCATTTTTATGAGTCCGGTTGAAATTCTAGAGAATTTCAAAATTTTACATCACTGATTTTTTCATAGTTTTCATCAAAATCATCTTCATCATCATCTTCAACATTTGGTATCACATCTATGATTTTTAGAAAAACAAGATGTTTTTGAAAAATCCCAGACTCATAAAAATGCTTGATTTTGAGAATATTAGTGCTATTATTGCTATTACTGCTGTTATTGCTGCTGTTAGACTCCACACTTTAAATTTATTAAGGAAGATATCCTGAAGATACCCTGAAGATATCTATGAAAATTATGAAAAAACTTTAAGATCAGCTACAGCATCTACTTGATCGATGAACAAAAATAATAAAAATCAGAAAAGATGATAAAAAAGCTAAAATTCCATTTTTAGTTAGTTGATTAGTTAATTAAATTTAAATAAGGATTTACTCAAACATAATTCAAATTAGTTACTGTTGGATCTTAACTCATGTATATTGAGATGATCATAATTAAATTTGATCTTTTTTTTTGATTTTATATTAACAGTCTCCACCTTTTAATTATACTCGCTTAATATCTAGTAAAATTATTATTGATCTATAAGTTATTTATAATAGCGCAAGTTCATAACCATTGGTTAGTCAGTAATAGCAATGGCTGAACTAATCAATAAGTGGACCAAACTCACAATCAAATATGTCGCACTAAGAATAACTAATTCAAACAATCAGAGTTACAATAAGAAATCTATTCATGATTTTATCTTCATAATAAATTTTATCCTATTTCCTAGAATTGTTAAATTATAATTTCTATATAAGTTTCATACTCAAAATGCACATTATTTGTTTAAATCTTCATCTTTATCGTTTCGTTGGCTTAGATAGTTTTTGGGGGTGTTTTTATAGAAGGAATGATCAATAAAGATTTAAAAGAAGAGGATTTGGTTGCGAATTTGAATGTGACATCATCATTTACCATATTTGTGGATGTGGTATTTTTCATGCTAACTCAGAAATCATTCGAATTGCACTAAACTTTAATTATTAAAGTACACAGATATCGAAAAATTCTCAGTTTTATCTTCCTCACCTTCTAGCTCATATCAATGACATTAATTTGCTATTTTTATAGGTATTTAAAATTAAATTTCAAAATAAATACATTCCTCTCCAAAATACAAGATATTTTTTAATAAAATAAAATAAATCATACAAAATCTACTATATACAAGCTTTTTTATATTGAATTAAAAACTCTTAGCCCTAATATTTTGGAGTTTTCATTTGTGTGCGGACCATGTTGAAAGTGCCAAATCCAAAAAATTATTATTATGTAGAGCTCATCATTTTGTTCATTATTATGAGGATAATTTTGCATGGTTTCAACATCAAGCGCCAATATGTGTTTTTTACTAAGGAATTAAAGAAATTATGATAAATTGCTGATTTACCTTCTAACAGTCTTAATTAACTCATTTAAGGGGAGGGAGTTTTGAGGCTGTCAATTTATAGATTATTTTAAGTGATAATAAATATAAATACTTCTTCATTTTTTTTATGATTCATTATTTTTTACAGGATGAGTTAAAATTCATTATGAGCCTTTAAAATATAATACTGTATTAATTAAAAAATAGATGCTTAGTAAGAATCAAAACCCCAAAATCCCTTAATGAGGTTTATAAGTTCTTTGATTTGTAAGGAATTTGTTAGGGGTTGGGGTTATTAATTAAATGCGAGACAAAAATAACAAGCTTTTGGAGTCTATTTATGATGAAGAGTATATAGATTTAATGTTTAAACTGCGTTATAGATGTGATATATATAGTGAATAAGTCAAACCAGTACTGAACTATAAGTCTATTGCAATCCTCTTAAAGCGTAGTCCATCAACTGTTCGCTCTCACTGCTTGAAAGCTGTGTAATTAAAGCAATAATAGCTGAATTCTTAGCCTAAGAGGAAGTCAAAGTTTCTATAGAAGCATATTGACTATCTTATCAATGAAACAACTTTGAATTATTGGGCTCAATTCTCTCTCGACTAACGAGCTATTATGTTTCACCGCTAGTTCCCTGAGTTGAAGATCTCTGCATAATCTGTTGCAAACATTTATAAACGAAACGGTATCTCTTACAAAGGTGTAAATCGTATCAAAGAGAGTAATTGATTTCACTCTGCCATTTTACAACAACAACTTAAATTATATTTATAATTAAATGCAGAGAGCCAAATAGAATAATATTAAGATTATACATGCTGACGAGGCTGTGTTTACCTAAAACACTTTCATCTAGAAGTCTTGGTATAAGAGGCATAGTAACATAGAAGTATATGACTAGAAAGTAAAGGTATAAACAATGGCAATTCTTGGAGGTATTAGCGAGGATGCTGGTTTAGAAA